>JAPMOQ010050871.1:273633-318806 GCA_026543055.1 Argiope trifasciata
AAGTAGTTGTCTTAGCAATGATATCGTAAATGAATACTTCATTGAAGTTTAATGATACTTAAAAGAGAAATGTAACTAATTTTTATTCCATTCTTTTTTATTTGATTATTTGAAAGCTTTAGGGTAGGCAACATTTTTTTTCCGTCTTCAGAAGAAACAAATAAGTTCCTTGACTGTTCGACTCGTAGCATATAGCATACAACTGGTTATGTTGCCTTTTTGTTGCGACAGCACGAAAAATGGATTCCCAAACGCCTTATGGATCTCGCTCACCCTTTTCTGTATTTTCGATCATGGAAATGGATGTAACTCAACTCTAACCCTAGAAGCACATAAACATTTCATAACATTGATCAATGTTCGCAATATTGTTTAATATCATATAATATCGCACAACATTGGACAATATAGGGAAACAGACTGTGCTACCTGGAACAGTCTAACGTATTTACATGCGTATCAAGAATTAGCCATCATGATTCTAAATATTTCTTATTCCTATCCTTTCAGTGGAAGTACGTTATGTTATGAAGATTGCTTTAACATTAAAACTCTAAATCAGAAGCAAAAATTCAATTCGTAGTATTTCAAAAATACTGAATTTTTAGTGAGCCTTGTGAAAGAGACAACCATCACGTTGAATGTGTCTTGATTAACGTATCTTTGTTTATAGCTCCCGGAGCTTACGAACCTGAAAAGAGCATGCAGACGGTCTTAGATTCGACCCCTAAATATTCTTTCGGTTTGAAACCAAAAGATCCTAAGCCGGATGATTTACCCGGTGAGTCTTTTATTTGTTTGCTATAACTGTTGCAAACGTTTTCTAACAAGCTTCAACACAAAGAATATTTGAAGACACAGAAATTCGACTTTTTTTAGACAGTTGTTGAAGTTTAAAAAAATTATCGATTTATGTCCACTTGTTTTCTTTAAGTTTGCTTTCTTGTTGAGGTTTACAGTTCATCGTTCAAAAGGTCATCATCTTGTTCCGGTTTGCTGTTAATCGTTCAAAAATCCCTAAGTGAATGAATTATTTTCTGGTCTTTCTTGAAAACTGCCTCAATATGGTGAATTTAGATTCGAATTGTAAAAAAAATATATAGTGTGCTTTGAAATGTTATGTATTTACTTTAGTTGAATAATGAATTCCACTTCCCTATATTTTATATAAATTTATGCTCTTGATGTTAACAGTACATTTTGTCCAGCATGCGTAGTGACTTTTTGTAGCTTTATACATGGATGGTCAGAAAGTATACACTTGGATAAAAATGTAATGCAGATTTGCAATTTTGGTGAAAAATCATTTGCCTTGCTAATTCTTTTTTTTTTTTTTTGTCATTACATTTACAAAATCACTATCATGCAAATGATAGACAGTCCCAAAAATGTTTTTAGACTATTAATATTAAATGTTTGAAATGGGACAATTTGAAGATTTCAGTCTTTCCTTTTTCTGTTTTCTTCTTATTTTCTTACTTGAGAAAGTGAGAAGACAATAGTATATCGTTTAAAAAGAACAAAGACTGATAAGATAGAAATTCTGTTGATAGGAATCATGCGTCGGCTTCCTGGAGTAGGGGTAGCGTGTCTTCCCCGTGATCTAGGCGTTTAAGTTCAATCATAGTTGTGCTTCTATGTGCGAGATACTTGAATGTGCCCCCCGCCCTGTAAAAAAGGGTTGTACAAGCGAGTGTGAAGCTAAGTCGTATCCTGGCGCTACAGAAGAAGCAATATGCGCTTGTTTCGGCTTAAATCGCGGAAAAGATTTCTATCAGCAGAACAGCAACAGAAATCTCTATTTCCAGTTTTTTTTAAATGAAAAATAATAAAAAGTATCGAAATACAAATAGTTTTTACAGATATGTTAATTATGGTTTAATCTAATCTATATTTATTCACATTCAAATTTCAATTTCATTCAATGTATGCTTATTCTTCAAGAAGGGATTTTATGATTTATTTTTTGTTTCAAGATAAAAATATCATGAAATGTATAACATAATATGTGAATTTGTATAAAATTTATTTACGTTACCTAAAATATCGATAATTTTTGTAATTAATTCGCCGTTATCTTTAATATTCTTATGAATCAAGGTCATTAATAAATTGAATCATTCATATAACTCTGCAGATATATTATTATTAATTAATGTTAGTTATTGCTTTTAACCCCATATACAAAATTTTGAAATGCTAGCTTTAAATGTAGATTAAGGAATCAATAAGATAATTCTATTATGTGAGATATTTCGAAATTGATTTTTAACTACACAAAACAGCAGTAGAAAATGAATAGAAATTTATTCATGATACTGCAGAGATAATATTTCCTAGAAATGTAAGTTTTACTCTAGTAAACGTAGCTATGGATCTCATGCAATAAAACGCAAACTCTTGTCAAACATTTGAAATTTATTGCATTCAAATGTACAGAATATTGTGGAATATTCTAATAGAATTTCATTTATTGTATTACGGAATTATTTTCCCGCCACAGGATATTGGTTGTCTGCCAAAATCGATATGACTGCCATTTTCACAATGTTTTTGCAACTGAAATAAATTATTTAATTACTTAAAGTTGAACTTCGTCCGCTAATGCACGCACTGTTTCAGCCCCCCCTCCCCCATAACCTTGATCTACTTTTTGAAAAGGAATGAAAAATGAGAGAACATCATTTACTTTCTATCATTATGGCCGCCATTAGTATTTTTCTTTCTGATTGCCATCATTCTGGTCCGAGATTCTATTGAAATCATCGAAGAATGACTTTCTTGTTTCTCGTTTTCATTTTTTTTTAGTAAAAAAAAAAAAAATATTTAATATATTTAATTAACTTTTTTAAATGGAAAGGTTTGGAAAAAGAATCTCAACAAATTCTAAACTATTGAAAATGTACATTATTCTATAATGTGAAAATGAATTATGTTTTGCTAGTAGAATAATTTTACCTTATCTGAGAATATATTTCATTAGTTGGCCCTGACCACTGCATAGTATGCACGAGTCTGTTCCGTATACAAATTTCAATCTTATTCGTAATTTAAATTTAAATGCTGGTACAATTTGAGTAAAATTATTTAAAAAGCGTTGTTTGATGTATTATTCTATTTCATTTTATTGTAAGTATTCCTTGATTTACAATATTAATAAAGTCGAATTAAAATTTGTATTTAATGAAAAATACTTACTAAACCTATACTTATTGAAACATATTAAATATTATATCAATTATTTAAAAAATCCCAAACCTTAAAAAGGTTCTACAAACATGGATTTTTTCATAAAGAAATGAAACATTACATAAATTTCAATTTTATTCTGATTAAAACTAGAAAATTTCGGTACTCCTTATTTTTTAGTCTTTCGATTTTCGGGGTCTTCATTATTAGTTTTATTTGTATTTCTTTCCATTGAAATTCTGTATTCATAGTAATTAAAAACGAAATGCTTTAATGACTGCTTTATTAGTAATTATGTGTATAGCTAAAATTTAAGATTACTCCTACTTCCATTTTCTAATATGCTGCTTTGAGAAGTGTTTCCTTTTTTTCCACTAGCATATATATGGTATGTAATGTGTATATATGTAGTATAGTGAGCACATTAAATGTTTTTACAATTACGTCACAAAATGTAATTTCAAATTTAATATATAAGCTTAAATAATGCCAATAACACAATAATTATATCACGATTTTACGGATACCCTTTCTATCTGGTTAGTCTGTGAATTACTGATTTACTATATTATTATTATATTTTTCCTTTACTTTAAAAATGTTCATTTGGCTGGTGGTAATTGGATTATGTATCAGCAATAAAACTGGCACAATCTTTCTCTTTTAATCCTGAATAATCTTTTTTCTTTTCTAGCTCCTGGCGCCTATGATCCCGAAAAGAGTTTAAAAACAGTTCTCGATTCCACACCCAAATATTCCTTCGGATTGAAGCCTAAGGATCCTAAATTGGACGACATACCAGGTAAAGTGAACTTTTTTAATAAGGTAGTTCGTAAATCCTTATTAATTCTTTATTCTTACTTTTTATTAATCACTTAAAAAGGTGCTATGCGTATCGAGAAGTTTTTGCCACAGCTTACGATGTGCTAAACACGTCTGCAGGGAACTGTCAGTGAAATATAAACAATTTTGGTTACCAGTTTACTCAAATTATTTGATGGAAGATAGTTCATAGGTGCACAGTCTTAGTTCAAAAATTAATCAATCTAATACTATAATACGAGGAATGGTTGCCAAGTCGAAAATCGCCCCAGAATTAATAAACTCCGGTAAACTTGGGGGTCTGGGGTTTTTGGCCACGAGGAATCGATTGGCGCCGGTTTTGAAGCGCTACGGTCGAGCAGTTCGGAGTTACAGATAGGATATTTTCAAACTTTGTTAGTTCGCCATAATGGCTACTTAAATTTTCAAGCGGTAACGTGCTGCCATCTATAGCCAATAAGGCGAACTAATAAAGTTTTATGTTTATGCTGTTATAGGTTTATAATATGTTTCTTATGTATGTATATATGTTTGGTTTTTCTAAATAAATTTGTCAAAAATATTGAACTTCAACACACTTCAATCTTTACCTTTACTTTACCTTTGTATAGAATAGTTCCCTTTCCAAACTCTAACTTTGTTTAGAATAGTTTACAATGGTGCCCTTTAACCGGTTATCTTTTCACCAATGGTTTCACAAATTTTCTTATGGCATGTATTGTTTTGATAAATCACAATTGAAAATTTAAATCTTCGAGTTAGCTTCGATACCTGTTTTCTCCGAGCGGAGCTCGGTCACCCGCTGGTTTATAAAATATAAATTTCGCCCCGATTTCGATAAGGTATTGGCAATTATTTGTGGTCTCATTGCGAGTTACAGTAGAGTGATTTAGCACGAACAGCTGTGTATTTCTTGTTACCGCAAGCGAATAATAAAGAAATTATGTATATAAATAAAAATGAATGTTTGTCTGTATGTCTACCAATCCTGTTGGTTTCAAATTTTAACTAAACATTTAATAAAATTTTAGAGTTTTTCGTAGTGACTTCCAAAAACCTTATAGTACAGATTATTTAACACCGTCTCAGTTTTCAAAAAATTATCTTTTCAATCATGTTAAAGATTTCATGGTATAAATATATTTTCAATGCTTAATGAATTTTAAAGGAAAATATTTTGATCCCATTTTTTAACATTAAAATTGAGAATTCTGAACGAATATTAAATGAATCACGAGATACAATAAATAGTTTCTTTCAGCACCAAGCTTTGTAATTCTAAAAGAACACACAAATATAATACATAAAAATGAATATTTGTTCGGTAGAACAGGATAATAAAAACAGAATAAATAATATTTTTGCTTCTCCTTTATGTATTCTTCAATTTAATGAATGTATTCATTGCCGACAAGAAAACAAATATCATTCTTCCTAACATTCTTAATCGAAGAAGATAACTATATCAAATTCAAACGTGATATCTTAAATTATTTTTTCTGCGGCAGCAACGCTCCGGGTACCAGTTGTTTGATGAATAAAAACATTTGAGTATTCACAGATTCTAAATTAAAAAAAAATTAATCTAAATTCATTGACAAGACACTGCATTGAAAGTATACAACTAAACTGATTGATGCATTAAAAGAGGAGAGTCATTGTGCCTAATGATTAGGCCTGCAGGATATCTGAAACTATCCTAGTGGGTTTGATGTCGAAACAGGTATTCATTTGCCTGAATTGTCACATGCTGGTTTTCGTCTGTGGCATTAAACGGTGAAATTTAACGATATCGCCATAAAAAGCATACACGATATTCAGAATCTGACTCATAACATTTGTCTTTCGCCCACCTATTCCTCACACAAATGTGAAATGAATCATCCATTTTTCAATCCACCCCCTTCCTCGTATATGAATCATATTTTACACAGAAAATCTATTGAATATTTAAGGTATTTAATTCTTTAATAGTACTTTAAGACTCCTTTTTATTAATTTGTTGAAACAAATTAATTAGTTAAGTAAATATTGTTTTATCTAATGTCTTCTGCTTTTTTTTTATATCTCATTTAATCCCCTGTAAAACGTAGCCAGTTGGTGTAATTGTTGAAAGCATACTTCCTTCACATGTCAATTTGATTAATAAACCAGATATTGCTTTTTTATTGCTTAACTTGGATCTCAGATATTTAACTATAAAAAATTAAAAAAAAATTGTAAAAAGTTTAGTTTTTATATATATTTGCTAAGGATTTTTTTAAATATATTTTTTTACTACAATCCTGAAGAACAACTGAATTTTCTGAATTTATGCATGAACTCTTAACATTTAAGTATAATAATTCAGTTTATTTAAAAATGATTTTATAAGACTTTAAATCTGTCATGAAGTGTTCTTTCAAAATAATAAAAAGAAGCTATTTATTGTATCACGCGATTCGCTTAGTAATCGTTCAGAATTCTGAAGTTTAATGTTAGAAAATGTGATTAAAATATTTTCTTTTGAAATTGATTAAATATAGAAGATATACTCATACCATAAAATCATTAATATAGATAGATGAAAAGATTAAATTTTTGAAAGCTAAGATGGAACATAATGATTTGTACTATAATATTTTTGGAAGTTACTGCTAAAAAACGCTAACATTTTATTAAATGTTTAGATAAAGTTTCAAACCTATGGAACTGGTTCCTCCAAAACTTTCTTGCACACTCCTTGATAAAAGTATTACTTCAAAGACTTGAATTTCATTTACGTACAATAGCTCCGAAATATGAACGTCTAGCTTCAATTTAGCGGCTTTACTGAATCTGCTGCCTCTCCTTGGCGAGTTATTTGGCGGTTAATAGATGCGGTAAATAGATGTGAAGATATTTTTTATACTTTAGATGATTGTATTATACATGTAACCTTCATGTAAGTGCCAGTAGTATGTTGTCGAAATTTCATCGCAAGCAAATGAGCGGTACGGCAGGGCATAAGAGTCCTACAGACAAACATTCATTTTTATTTATAGAGATTGTAGTGCAAATTCCTCGATTTATTTGCAGCTCCCGGTGCTTATGATCCGGAGAAGAGCGTCAAAAATGTTCTCGATTCTTCTCCTCAATATTCTTTCGGTCTGAAGTACAAGGATCCCAAGCCCAACGATGTACCTGGTGAGAATTTCTTTTACTGAATTTCGGTTTCATTTTTCTTTAGTTCTGTGTATTCTATTTTGAATAGTAGTTACCAAATGATGAAACGAAAGGCCACCTATTTGCGATACAATCTTCACTCAACATTTTAAAAATTACACTGATCAAAAATTTTTTTTTGAAGATCTAAGAACATGCTTCCAGTCACATTAACAGAACAATAATAATTGTTTGCAAAATTACATACAGAAAAATATGTGTAAAATAAAAATACAATTTTTTAAAAATCTTGCATTAGATGAATGGCAAAATTAATTCAATATTTAACCAATTTTTGTATTAAGTTTCATAAATGAACTAGTAAGCTGAAATCGTCACAAAAGGGCATTTCACGTACATTTTTACGTTATAATGGTTGCCATATGGTTATAATAATTGATGTATTGGATATTATATCAAAGCATAATTTTTTTTATTTAGTTTTGGCAGTCAATATTATATCAATTATTATGGTGAAGTTGCTACATTTTTTTTTTCGATTTTAGGATATTACATTAAATCATATGGTTTGCCTATTGTCATAACGTTCGATGTAATCGATAGCTACATCAGGACATTATTTATAATTGTAAAAGAATTACAATACAGAACAGTAATCAGTTTATCAGAATTATTTAGCTTTGCTATTGATTGATGAAGTCTTATGTTATAAATGTGTATTGTTTCATTTTGTCATCACTTAATTAACATTATTTTTAACTAGTGAAAATATAGAAATATTAACAGTGATTAATGAGTGATCGTGATTGGCTGAATAGATTTTAAACTCAACCATGAACTGGTTTATAACTTCATACTATTGTTTGAATGCGAGGATGTATAAGCTGCATGGTTAATCACTTTTTAAAAAAATAATTACTAGCCGCCTTCGGCGACCAGTTTCTTTGTCCCGATTATTGATTTTTAGGTTATTAAATAATTAATAAGGAATGCTTTTTTAAAAAATCTTTCACCATATTAATGGAGGCGACTGGAAAACATAAGTTCAATTGGACCAGTCTATTGCAAATTAAAAATAAACTAAATATTAAGAGATAAAAACGGAAGTGAAAATCCCACTTGATTTTCACTTCCGTTGATTGATTGTCAAAAATACGAGATTGATTTTTTAATGGAAGAGTTTGAGTTCCATTATAGTATTTAAAGACATTGCCACATAAATGCCACATTGATCATCAAAAGGAATTGAAAATGTTAATAAATTTAAGAAAAAAAAATTGTATATAAAAAATTGTAATTTTTATGGAAAAAATTGCATTGTATGTATAAAAATTGTATGAGCATAAAAAAAATTGTATATGCTCCTATAATTAAAACGGTAATTCTTTGAGTCTTAGATTAAACAAGGATTTTTTATAAGATAATTTCTATTGAAGATATGAGCATCAACCATAAGTAAATCTTATCGATATTACATTTGACCACTTTTAAGACTATTTTTATGCTGAATTAAACTTACTTCTTGAAACCTATTTCTTGATTTCTTTTACATCTTCTGCCGTCTGACTGAATGTACCTTTTAATAACACGATGAAGTATCTCCGGAATATTACTAATATTATTCGGAATATTATTAATCCAAGCATAGAATCTACACAGTTGTAAAAACATTCTATGAAGTTTAGATTAGTTTTTAAAACTTTGCGAGATCAGTGCTCAAAAGTTCAGTTGCTTTATCTCAAATTACCAACTGGTATTTTGCCAAAATATTCTATAAAAATTTTTTACAAGAAAGTAAATAGCAAATGCATGTAAAGCAATCAAGAATTGAGAAATTATATAGTTTATATTTGATTGTTGCCATTTGGTAATAAGAGCGAATTTTGTTAAAGTACGTTAGCATTTCATATAGATAGAGTGTATTCTCAGATTTATAAGTAAAATAGCTGCTACCCGGCGCGTTGCTACCGCAGAAGAAATAATTTTGAAAATATAGTTTGGAATTTGAAATAGTGATCTTATTTAATTAGGAATGATATGAAAAATAATATTTTCTTTTCGGTAATGAATACATTCATTGAAACGGAGTGATATATAAAGGGGTAGCGTCAATAATATTAATTCTATTTTTTTAAAATTTATTATTAAAGACTTTAGGGTTGGCAATATTTTTTTTCCATATTCAGCAGAAACAAATAAGTGCAAGTAATAAGTATTCAAAGCTTCATCGCAATCGGCAGCGCATAAGAAACATACCTACAAGCATTCATTTTTTTATAGAGATTTCAACAGATTCTAATCTTATACTATAATACGAGGAATGGTTGCCAAGTCGAAAATCGCCCCAGAATTAATAAACTCCGGTAAACTTGGGGGTCTGGGGTTTTTGGCCACGAGGAATCGATTGGCGCCGGTTTTGAAGCGCTACGGTCGAGCAGTTCGGAGTTACAGATAGGATATTTTCAAACTTTATTAGTTCGCCATAATGGCTAATAGGTTTCAAGTGGTAACGTGCTTCCATCTATAGCCAATATGGCGAACTAATAAAGTTTCCAAAAGATGATCCGGAACTGATCTCGAAATGGATGATCCATAACCCGTGTGGTGGTATGAACCCAAGCGCTCCGTGCATGGTCAGCAAACATGGAAGAGACCAGTGCAGATGGGGATTTCCAATGGAACATCAAGACATGACATCGCTGGTGGACGATGAAAAGCCGAGGTTTAACCGGTTATCTTTTCCCCAATGGTTTCACAAATTTCTTATGACATGTATTGTTTTGATAAATCACAATTGAAAATTTAAATCTTCGAGTTAGCTTCGATTCCTGTTTTCTCCGAGCGGAGCTGGGTCACCCGCTGGTTTTACTTAAATATAACTTTTTGAAAGAAAAGTAATTGTCGTAATTGTTCATAAATTGAAAAAAAATCATATCGACACAAATCATTAATCCTGCTTAACGACGTGTTTTTGTTAGCGGAAGAACAGAAGAATTGATGTCATCGTGTAGAACCATAAAAATGATTTATGCTCGAAATCTTGCTGCAAAGGCTAATGATCCAGGGCACGCAACGAGGGGGAATATTCAGAAGCGATCTTTGAACGCATCATTCTAGATTTCCGTTCTGGAAAAAGATCTGGAAACTTAAATTACCAGAAGTAAATCTATGGCGATTAATTTCAGGTGTTAGACTTTTTATTTCTTCTGTTATTTTTGTCACCAAAATGAGTTGCCTGTTAACAAGTCAGGGAACTATTACAAATTAGTCAATTAATTGAGCTTTAATCGTCGGCGCTATTTTTATTTCTATTTTAGGTATTATTACGATCTTTCTCATTTTGCTTTTCCGTTTCATACTCTTTCTGAAAATTTTGATTTATTACGTAGAAAATATACCTAAATATCAGTGAAGAATTAAAATTTGTTATGAATTTAATATCTAATTTCTATGAATGTTAAATATGTTTTGCTTCAATAATATTATTCCTATCAAAATAAATATTTAATATATCCCATGAATATAATAACACCATGATTCATATAACTTCTGTTCGTATATAAACAATACCTGTGCATTTATTTACACCCTTAAATGTCAAGCAAGAAATGAGTTCATGATTCCAACTTTTTTTTCTGCCTTTCTAAAGGAAAAAGGATTCATGAGATAATTTTATCTGCGTGCCATTAAATTTCACGAGAAAAAAGGATTTATGAGCCCCACTTAGCTTCGTAAAGTGAATTTTCGCGAGAAAGTGAATTCATGAGAGAAACTTATCTTTGTGCCTTTAAATTACACGAGCAAAAACGATTTATGAGAAAAACTTTGAGCCCTTAAATTTTATGACAAGAAAAATAAAAAGTTCAGAAAAGAAATCTAATTGCAAGAGAAAAAGGAACGCCTGAGTGGAATTTGCCTTAGTATCATTAAATTTCAAGAGGAAAAAAAATGTTTATGAGCTAAGCTTAGCTTCACGTCTTTGAATTTCACACACACAAAAAAGATGTTTGAAAGAAACTTGCCTTCGTGCTATTAAATTTCATGAGCGAAACGAATTTTCGTGCCATCAACATTCACGAGAAAAACCTGAGATTTACAAAGAATTTAATTTCACAAGAAAAAAAAAGGACCTAGGAGAAATATTTATCTCAATTCTCTTTAAAAATCCATCGAATTTCAAGAAGGAAAAAAAATAAGGAGTCATCTCATTATTTTCTTATTATTTAACATTTTATGCATACCATAGATGAAACTCGAGAGAAAACTCGTCTTCTAAGATTAAATTTCTTAAGAGGAAAAATTGACAAAATAAACTCATTTTCATCTTCATACCATTGGATTTAACAAAAAAAATCTTGTAGCTGAAAAAAAAACCCTTTATATTTACTAATGACCGTCACTTTCAAGTCAGACGAAGTAAATAAATGAAATTAGAAATCTCAAAATTTTAACACACCTAACATTCTTTACACAATTTTTTCCCTCAGAATTTTTAGTTTCGTCAGCAAGTACAATCCATACAGCAAGTGCAATTCTTCTCGAGTTTTAATATTTTCTCAAAAGTTTTGTATAATTAAATAATAATTCTTAAATTGTGGTTCTGAACTAATTTTTTTTACTGAATTTTCTCACAAAATTTCACTGTAGTAATAATTTTTTGCTCCAAAAAATATTTACAAATTAAAAATGATGAAGAGAATTTCAAGCGGAATATGTTTTCGTAGAATATATTAGCTTTGTTTTCAATTTATTTTTACAGACTTGATTTCGACGAAAAGTTGTAAAATATGTTTCTTGTTGTAAGTACATAAATTCTTTCACTTCAAAATTACTAATTATTTAGATTTCCATTTATTTTTGAGGTTGTTCATGTTTTGTAAGATTCAATAACAGAATCTTTAAGAAAGGAAAGAAAAAAAAATATTTTCTTTTGTGAAATTTCTTGAAATTCCTTTTTAAGAGTTTTTTTTCTTATCCTCATTTTGGATGAATTTGGAGGAATGCTAATGTTTCGTGTTGTTATTTCTATGTGTGGAGCACCCGGATATTACGATTCAGACAACGCAATGAAGAGCTTATTAGAGAAGAAACCAAGTTACACGTTTGGAGGGAAACCGAAACCAGTTAAAATAGAGGACACTCCCGGTAAACTAGTTAAAATATGCATGAACACAAACTTCATCTATTTAAGATAAAAGCACCTTCTTAAACCTTACTCACTGCATGCGATATAAATATTCATTTTTTTCATGCACATATTTCTGTCATTCGTTTTTGCACAGCTGTGTGATTTAAACAAAGAAAAAGAATTTTTCATGAGATGGCTTTATTCATTAATAAAGCCATCTCATGTGTAGCAGTCACATAACTCTTGAGATACACATAGCCACACATAGATACATATAGTCACATAACTCTTGAGCAGTCACATCTCTTGTCTTCTCTTTTGGATACTATATGGCGATGCCTGATAGGCATCACATGCCATACCATAATGCATTGCGCATTGCAAGTGTAATCAGAATGATACTGTACTATTAAGCTGCGCTTGTGAATGTCTTGTTGTGTCTTGTCTCTGCGTTTGTTCCATGTGTGAATGTGGTTATGAAAGAAACGTTCTTGAAAACATAAGTCCTGTTGCCTTCTGCACAGATCATAATAATCTACATTCCACCACAAAATTTTATTTCATTTGATATCTCGCAATTACAGCAGGTAGATTAGTTACAATTGTAATGATGTATTTTGGGTTTTTAAATTTTTAAATTTCAATGGCGAATCACAATAAATTTGAAAGAGTCGATTAACATTAGTATTAATAGAAATAAATTAATAATCCATTAAGTTAAATAGTCCGTTCATTAAAGATGATTTCAGTAGTTATTAAAATACCAGTAATTAATTCTTGTTTATTTAGTAATTTAACAAATAATTCTTATAATTGTATATTTTTTCGAGGTAAGTCTTTCACATAGTCGCGTAAAAAGAAACAGACACTACCCAAATATTTTATCATTTCGAATTTTTCTTCTTTAAACTGCACGCATACACAAAAACTTTTATTTCTATTAGTTTGAAAATTCTTGTAATTTCCTAAATTGTAATGCAAAACGTTTAAGAATATGTACAGCTAGATTAACAAACATGCTCCAAATTTTCAAACACTCTTTGTAGCCCCCGGCGCTTATGATCCAGAGAAAAGCGTGAAGAATGTTCTGGATTCTTCTCCACAATATTCCTTTGGTCTGAAGTACAAGGATCCGAAACTCGATGACATACCGGGTAAGTTTTATTTTCGGAACCATCTAGCGTGCATTTTAGAATCATTAATGAAATTCAAAACACAAGAGCATATTCATAGTGAAATTGGGTTCATTCAAGGGTTTTAGTTCGAATTTATTAGAATCGCAATTTTTTTTCTCTAGCTATTAATATGATTTTGAAATATCATTTGGAATTCGAATTTATTGTAGCTAATTCGATGTCAAAACTAAAAAAATAAGTGAAAATATTCTTGTTGCTTGAATTGTCTTTATCTTTGAGTTGATAAAAAATGAATTATATTTCAATAATCTTCTTTCTACAAACGTTTTATTGCTATACTATGTCTATACTTATAATAAAGCTCAATGTGTGTGTGTGTTGGCGCTCTACAGGCCAGACCGTTGGACCTACAGCTACCAAATTTAGTACATGTATACCTTGGAGGTTGAGAATGTGCACCTCGGAGACCTTTTTTCGAATTTTTAATTAGAATTTGAATTAATTAAAATTTAAGTGAAATTTCAACGTTTTTCCGCTATAACTTCAGAAAATATAATCGCACAAACATGATTTTTACATTGTATTAAAGATTAAAAAATTAGCTTTTTAATGGTATCAGTACATTAATGTATAACTTAAGCCTCTATTTTTAAAGAATTTTTAAAGAAATATTTTAAACCAGGTTTTTTTTGAGCACGTGACTGGATAAAATAAAAGAAAACAATGACGGAAGTTCAAATAAAAAAACAAACAACGATCATCATAAATTAAATCTAAAGAAATGCAGCTTTTAGCACGTGACTGGATAAAATAAAAAAAATATAAAATGTGATACTTTCTAAAAAAAAATAAATGCAAAGCAAAGGTTTCTATAATCGCTTGCAATATCTAAATCATTAATTCAATAAATCTTCTTTATTTATGGTAAACCTGATTGAATTTAGAGAGAATATGCATTGAAATCCCGACTTAATGGCATATTTCTATAATCGTTTGCAACATCTAAATCTATTATTCAATAATTGTTTTCCCTTTTTCGCTTTTTTTAACAAAACATATTTAATATTTTGGCAACATCACGGAAAAACATTTTTAATTTCAGGCTAATCAATGCCCGGAATTACTTCAAGGCTAATGAATATGTGACTTAATTGAGAATTTTAGATTGCATTACTCATGGCAAACCAGCTGGTTGCCAAAGGCGGCTAGTATTTAATAAAAAAAGCAATAAAAATTTCCTCACTTTTTTAAAATTAAATTTCAAACTTGTGTCTATTCCATAATCGTTTTTAAAGTTTTGTTATATATTTATTACTTTCAAAGCCTTTTCCCTAAAATTACATTTCCCCCCAAAAATTACAACAGTTAAACTATTTTAATTATAATTAATATGATTTTATTAATTAAAATGACTTAATTCTTAGTTATTCGGCATTATTTAGTACAACTATTGAATGCAAAAAATATTTACTATCAATTTTAACTTAATAGTTGTCGTTTTTTTTTTTTTTTTTTTTTTTTTTTTTTTTTTTTTTTTTTTTTTTGCTGTTGAAATATTCATTTTTCGAACAATGTTTCCTTAGTCCGAATTTTTGGACGAAACGAACTTTATTGTGGTTTTTTCAGTTTCGATTAGCGATATAAACTTAACTGTTTTTTGAGTGAAAGCACGTTTAAAGAAACATGTTTTTGGTGTTATTGCTATGTTTGCAATTTCTATTTTCTCACAATGAAGTTAAAAAAAAATAATTAAGCTATGAAATTTTTATTGAAGCTTTTATCACAATAACCTAGCTTTCAAAATTTAACGTTAAGTAATGAATTTATCACCCTAGCTAGAGCATTAGTTTCCCAAAATAATATCATTCTTGGATTTATGAGTTGTTATAATAATGTATTATATGTGTATTACGGCTAATGTAATAAATTGGTGATTATGTGTAATTACTGGTGAGTTAAATTTATTGATGGTTACCCGTAACCATCAATAAATTTAACAGCAATCATTGAATACGTAATCATTGGACTGCTCGTATTTACAGTAACACACATATTGATGTTTGAAAATTTCAGCTCCTGGCTATTATGACGCGGATAACGCTGTGAAGAGCTTATTAGAAAGGCAGCCGAGTTTCACGTTTGGTGGGAAACCAAAACCACCCAAAATAGAAGAAACGCCCGGTAATTCTGCTGCGTTTTGCACGGAATATTGCACCAAGTTCTTTGTTTTTTGCCCACTTTATCACAATCTGATACCACGCACATAAATCAGAATTCGTTGTGTTTGTGCTTTTTCGAATTTTGTTTGAACACTTTTTGCTTGCTACGTTGCACGATTGCGTTTGCCTGCTGCGTTATTTTATTTACTTGAGTTCCTTCTTTCAATTGCATTCTAAATATTCATCTTCGATTGGCAACCAGTCACATAAATATTTTGTTCAATATTATTCATTATAGCATATGATGTCTAATAATAACTAATTCGAACATTTAGGAGACAAAAAATAGAACTACAAGAAGCTTTTAAGGGTATAAATACTACGATAAAAAATTTCATCGAAATACAAAAGAAAATGGTGAAAAAGTGAAAATGACCCGAAGACTATTCTTTGTAGAATCATTTATTGGACATAATTCAACAGAGGATCATAGAAAATGTTAAAAGAGGACAATACTCAAACATTGCTCATCAATAGCTCCGGATTTCATCAATGGAAAGGAGATTATAAATTGTTCTATTATTAGAAAGGAGGCTTCCATTAAATTAAAGAGTCTTGGTGACGCAATATTACCTATCTATGCCTTAAGGTATCGTTAAGAAAGGTTATACTTGCATGGCATAGATGCAGCATGATGACAAATGATATTGCTCAAATATTGCTCTTAGATATTCATGCTTCTCAGAGTTCCGTCAATAAACGTGGGATTCTCAACTATCTTATTAATAGAATTGTTGCTTCTGAAAAATGGAGGAAATATCCTGACACAAGATAATAATATTCTAAGATTGCTCAATAATGTTGATATCGAAGAATTCATCAATGGAAATACGACGTCTAAATATTCTGTTAGGTCGTATCTTCTATGACATTAATTCCTCGGAACACATGGAGTTGAAGTGTCTTGTAAGAATATTTAATTCCTGGAAGCCCTTCCCTTGTAGCACACAAATATTGTATGATACTGTACGACATTCATCAATGTTCACAATATTGTGTATTATTGTTTATGTCCCACAATATTGTACAGTATTGAGTAACAGACTGTGCTACTTGGGTTCCAACTTTACCTACATGATGCACATCTACAAACTCGTATACCGTTGCTCGCTCTTCAAGAGATAGCCGCTGTTAATATTAAATCATGTAGAAAAGATTGCTTCTCTCGTGGGCTGTTGACCAACTTTACCTGTCGCCTTCTGATGATATTTTCGGTCAAGGTTTCTTTTGCGATTTAATAATGGTTATTCTATTGATAAAAAAGACTTCCCTCAAATGTTTATGCTGATAATTTTTCGGTAACATTTTTATCTGAATATACTCATGAGAAGAAAATTGGAGGAAACAAATTATGGCATAGGAATTTAAATATAAATGTTTCCTTTGCGACGAAGGTTTTCTTATTATTCACTTTAAGTTTTATGACATTGTGCTGAAAATCATGATTTTTTCTTTTTTTTAATTTTAAATTGTTATTTTTTTTTCTAAAAATCAGGATGAAAAATTGAAAAATATTTTTTTCAAATATATTCTAAAGTATTCGTGTTGAAATTTAGAAAACCGGAACTTTTGACTTATTGATTTTTCAATGAAATGAATATATGGGAATGAATTCGTAATGAATAAAAAGCATGACGAATGAATGATGAGCGGAACGCGCCATTCGTTGAATTATAAATGAAACAAATAATGGCCAATTGAATTCCTGATTTTCAGTATATCCAAATTCAATGAATCTGCAAATATCATATTTTGGAAATTATATTTATTAGAATTTTCTGATTATTTAGAATTCATTTCAATGATGAAATCTCTTGCACTTGTTAATATTCTGCACTTTGTCTTTTTTCTGAATTCAGATAAATTAAATTCAAATAAATCAATCAGTATTGTATTTAATATCATTGCATCTCCATACATCTTCCAGCATTGTACTTTACTGAATTATTTATCTTTGAATAATGAAAATATTTTGTTTCTATGGTGAGAAAGGATCAAATAATAACTAAAACTAAACTTTAATTTTTATCAAATTGTAGAATATATTCGGTTAGCAATTTCTGAAAGAAAATCGTTTTTTTTTAATTCCTCAAATTTAACTCCATATTTTTAAATTTTGTAACAAAGTGAATGTCTAACACAATTAGGAAAATAGAATACTAAAATATTCTTGTGCCCATTTCAGCTCCCGGAGCTTATGATCCGGAGAAGAGCGTCAAAAATGTTCTCGATTCTTCTCCTCAATATTCCTTCGGACTCAAGTACAAGGATCCCAAGCCCAATGATGTACCTGGTGAGAGTTTTAAAAACATGTCTGTATCTGTGCACCATTAAACTGCTTTTCTTATTTTATTTTACATCAAACTGAAAACTCATCTGCCTTCGTATTCATAAATTTGATGATTATCTTCACTTTTCAGTCTTTCTTCTATAGTAAAGAACCTGAATTGTAGAACATTTTATAGGCAATATGTTTCCTATGTGGAAAGGAAGAAAAAAGCGATTACTTTAGAAAATTTTATGTAATTTTTTAAAAGGTGTCATTCTTGATCATGAGCATTTTTAATTAATTTTTTCCCTTTGAGTTTCACTTAATTCTTCAAAATGACAAGAATAAAAAAAGTCACAAATCTTATTTTCCTTTTAATAAAATAAATACTAAAACTTCTTTAAAATTTCTTTGAGAATTGATCTAAAATATTGTATAACTTTTTATTTATTTTTAAAAACAATTATTCATTATCATTTATATCCATTCCTTAACAATACCGAACATAATCATATTCCGTTTTATGTTTAAACCCGAACTTATTTAGTTAATTTTTTCCTTGTAATTTTAATTAATTCTTCAAAATTGCATAAATGGAAAAAAAACGTGAAACAAAAAATATTCTGTTTTTAATAAAATAAAAACAAAATTTCCTTTCAAACTCCTTTAAGAATTGATATGAAGTACAAATGATTTTTCGTTTATTCTTAAAAACAATAATTCATCATCCTTTGCTGATTTGGGCTGCATTCTTTAACAATAACAAACATAGCCACATTCTGTTTATTGTCTTAAGCTTATGTCTTCTATTTACTCTATTCCTGTTATCTAGAAAAGTATATTCATTTTATTTTTCAGTCTATTTATCAGTTTATTTCATCACACATTCCTTAGAATGGTATAACAGCTTTTTCACATACTTAAGCCTAGCATGGATAATAATATTCAAGGAGACTTTTTAAAATTATTGCAAATTCACAAAGTTATTGCGATTACTAATGAATTTTATTAGCATTCATAAATAATAATAAGTCTAAATTTAATGCATGGTATGTTAATTTCCATTTCATACTTTGTTGTGATGACAAAAAAATGTGCCCTTTTTGTAAATATATTTCCTTTGTAAACTGCATGAAAAAAATTTGATTTACAAGTTTTAAAACATTGTTATCATCAAAAGCATGTATTAAACAGAAATATGAAAAAATTGCCTATGTATAATGTTAATGATCCAAACAAAATATTTTAGCACCTGGTTATTATGACGCCGAGAAGGCTGTGAAGAACTTACTAGAAAAAGGTCCGAGTTATACAATTGGAGGGAAACCAAAACCCATTAAAATAGATGAAACACCTGGTAAATTTGCCAAAAATATGCATGGAAACTAAAATTTTTATTAAGGCTGAAAGACAGCTTTGTGCATGCCCTCGTATGTTTTATTATTAGCAATCATCCAGCAGTTAAAAAATATGTATGCATTTTATTCTATTTGAATATAATGATTTTAATTTGTCCTTCATTTCACCAATAAAATATGTAGTTTATAGAGTTCTTATTTATGCTCAATATTTTACTTATATCTACTTAGAAAATAATTTCAAATTACTAGTAAAATAAGTTTAATAATAAGTAGAAAAGATTATATGGGAGTTTCTGCTTAAGGATGATTGAATTATAAAATTTTCTTCATATATATATATATATATATGTATATAATTTAAATTGCCACCCATGTATTAATAAACATTAAAAAAAATCGCACATTAATTTTTGAATCACGCATCAAGAAACTGTTTTGCATCAAAATTACAAATAAGAACTTATCAAAGACATTTATTTTGGGTTAATATCGTGAAATCTATATCGGATATTTTCATATTGCAAAATTTCTTTTCTTTCTTCAGACTTTAAGTATAAAGTTTCAAAACATTTTTGTCGTTTTTCTGAGAAAAAGTTCTGTTTTTAATTACTTATTTTTTCATTAAGAAAAAAAAAATAAGTACAAATTTGTTTAAAATTCTTGATTTTGTATGTGTTGCAAAATGCGCGGTCACTTTTAAAAGTTGCTTAAAAAAACTATATCTAAATTTTTAAAACAATGCTTCCGATATTTTGAATTTGTACACTTGCTCACTAGCAATAGTGATTTTTCTATCAATTCTGCTATTTTTAGAGCAATGCGCAAGTATAAAAAATTCATTCAAAAAGTTTTGCTAAATTTCATATAAATTGTTGTAAAAGATTATAGCTGATTATGACTATGTCCGTTGTATTTTTGTAATTGAATACGACCTGCAGATTAAACATTGTTTTAGAATTAAAATTCTTTTATTAAATTCTGGGCTTCTTTATTAGCTTTTACCTACAGAATAATTATATTCCAATTATTCTTTTATTAAATTCTGGGCTTCTTTATTAGCTTTTGGCGTCGCGTCTATGATCTCCAAAGAGTTTCACTTATTGCATTTGCAGGAAAATAGGAGGCCACTAAAGGAATCATTTGTCCAATTTATTCGTTGGTCTCTATCATATTTCATTCCTGAACCCATTGTGTGATAAAAACGGCGAATTCTGTCATAAATCTCTTCTAGTAAAGCAAAACGCAGGCAAATGCGAGCGAGTGAAAGAACAATAGTTCGTTTCCTTTTCATTCAACTGAAAAAACAAAACTGCTCTGATGCGAAATTAATTTAGGGGTAAAAGTTCGAAGTCAAAACTGATATCAAATTTTATGTTCTACGATTATAGCAAGGTTATGCTTTTATAATGTAAAATTAAATAAATGTGCAAAATATATTAAAATGATCAAGAAGTGTACCACAGTGTTTTTTTTAATTTGAAATGTATTAATAGAATCTTAGTTTTAATGTTTTTAATTAAAAATAATACGCAATACGTTTCATTTTTTAAATGATAGTTAATTTGTAATAAAGTGTGACATTATTCATTATATTTCCTTTATAACCGTTTTTAATTATTAAAAAATTAAATCAAGGGAAATATTTAGAAAAATATAGAATACAAATTTATTTTTAAGCTCTGATCTTAATATTCTAATAAAAATTATTCGATTCATTTTACTGTTTAAGAATTATCCCAAAACCCATTTATTGTACAGGTAATAAATATATATATTTTTAGAGAATTCCAAGATAACATTTATTCTGATTTTTTTTATACAATAATACTCTTACTTAGAATTAAAGTATTGAAATAACGACCAATGAAGAATTTTTTGATTAAATCATCTTAAATAATGCCGAACACTTGTAATGAAAACCTTCTTGAAACATGAAATCTGTTCCTATAAATTTTAAGCATGTGGAACTATTTTCATGATCATTCACCTAATTTATATTAGAGTCAGACATACTAATACAGACATAGCAAAAATATCACTAATATCGGTTTTACAGATTCGTTTGATAAGAAAAGAGATTTCTTTCTGAACTTTTATCGACAGCATCTGCTAAGTGTTATTTTCTTGTAGATCAAAAGATTAAGTATATCTCACGCATTACAAGAAGGCAATAATTAAATGGAATGCAGGTTCGAATACACGAAACGATATTTCCGTTTGGAGCTTCTTTTGGCAGTATGAAATTAATTAATTAAAAGTTAGAAATCCTTTACAAACTAGAAGAAGTGATATATTTAAAATTCCTATATTATTTTATGTGAAAACTTAAAGCATAAAACTTAAACATAACTTGGCTTAGTTTTCAAATTTATTTATTAACTCTATAGTTTTAATTTTTTTTATTCCTTCTTTTTCGGTAAAGCGAAACTATTTTACTGAGCATTTCAAAAGCAATGATTTTTTTTAAATGAAAAATCTCTTTGCAAGCGTAGTTTGAGATAGCTTTAGCACACGTTTGCTCTTCGGAAATTACTTTTTGCACAGTTTCTTGCTTGTGGCACTATTAGCGAAAGCACCCTTCCACCAGGTCAAAGCACACTTCTTCAAACGTTGGCTCGTTTCTTGTAGCCCCCGGTGACTATGATGCCGCTGATGCCTTGAGGAAACTGAAAGAATCGAAGCCGAGTTTCTCATTTGGAGGAAAACATAAATCACCGAAAATAGAAGAAACTCCTGGTAACGAAGATGTTGCATACATATTACTAGAATTATTTTAGGATTTTTCATTTTGTATCTGTCTTCATACATTATTAACATAATGTTTTCCAGATTCTATACGCTTTTGTTTAACTTGATTTGTTTTATGTTAGTAAAGAAGTATTACTGTATTCACTTTTTGATATTCTAGTATTTTGTAATTCTTAGTTGTAGCATATCAAAGCGGGTAAAATGTTTCGGTAACAGTTTACGATTGGGTGCCCCTTGAGTTTTTGGCGATTTCTTTTATGACGCCAAGATCGACGCGAAGGAGATTTTTTGTCGTTAACCCAGCGGTTGTTGTTGTTGTTGTTTTCTGTGAATAATAAAGAATTCAAACGTGTCCAAAAGTCTTTAGAACGAGCTCAACGAGCCTCAGAGCCTGAAGGCTGTACAGAACGTCTTCCCTCGAAAGAGGGCCGAAGAGTCCAAAAATGGCAACAGCACGGCAAGGCAGTTGAAGATGTGTTCCGGGCTTCATTGTGATGAGGGGCAACGCTTGCAAGTGGAGTAGGAATCTAGTATTGCCTGGTGCTATTTAAAGTGTCGTGTGTGGAGTCTTGCAATGATTGAAGAAAGGTTTTGTGCCAATGGAGATACGGAAGAGGGCTTTTTTGAAAGTTTGCTTAAAAAGTCTGCGTCAACATCTTCCGAGGAGGCAGAATTTGGTTGATCCAACTCATGGCAGGCTTTGGCGAGGGCATCGGCGCTTTCATTCCCACATGAGCAAGAATCCACTGGAGGATGCATGATTTTTTAATGCGGCAAATGAGGCTGTTGATGTTTTGGGATAAATTTGAGTTGCCATTGCTGATTTTGAGTTTGAAAAGATGAACAAAGCCGTCTGCCAGATCTGAGGAGTGATGTAGTAGATAACCCAATAGTAACGTCAAGGAAAGCAAAACATTATGGAAACCAGAAGTAGAGCTTCAACGCTGAAATCTGTCGCCATTCGATGGGACACCCAAATCTACACTAGATTCAATGCTTCAATATTTTAAGAAATTAATTGTCAAATTATCAGTAATTTTAAGAAAGCAATATTTTCATATTAATGTTAACGCATGGTTGTAAATTTGGAAAAAAAATGATTTTGAAATTACATAATAATGAAATGATATATTTAAAAACAAAAAAAAGTACACAAAAACAAGTTGTTTTTATTGAATCGTGGAAAAAAAACCATAAAATTTTTTATATGAAAAATATGAAAGGCAAATAAGGCCATTTGATTTATAAGCACGAGGCGCTCTAAACAAGAAATTAAGCCAACAAATATTATAAAAAATTCTAAAGTTGTATGAAAATTAAAAATATTACAAATGTGATTAAAATTCCAATTGCTTTGAGGATTTCTGTCATCACCTCACACCTTGTAAAATTTGATTATAACATCTATAATTTTGATTTGAAAATTAATTTATGCTTTTAATTGCAAATTGATATTAACCAAGTATTTAAAGAAGTTTTTTTTTAATATTTATTATTTACTTGTAGTTTTATCAAGAATGTGAAAATATAATTCACTATGTGTGTTACACGAAAGAACATAACGCTTAAAAGAAACAAACATTATGCGAAACAAAAAAAATTCTAATGAAATGAAACTTTTATGTCCAAGACTATGGGTCAGAAATATTGTAAAGTTTATAAAACTGAAATTTTACAAACGGAATATATTATACCTGAAATAGAAAAAAAGGCATTACTGAGATATGCGTAATTGTACATGCTTCAAGTGAGTTTAGATGTTCATTTTCGTGCTTCTTCTTATAATATTATTACAAAAATTTTCTTCTGAATATAAAAGGAATTTAATACAACAAACTTAATAATGGAAAAAGGGCTTTTCTACTAAACTTTATTCTATTAAAAAATATGAAGTGAGGCGGTAAAAATACTGCTAAAAAACAGAATTAGTAGAATTCGTTGCAAAGGCAGATGTAAATTCGTTAATTCTTAAGCGTGCATAACTTGAATGCATGTAGTTGAAGCAAATAACATACACTATACAATGAAACTAAAGGGCATTACTGAATAAATAATTCTGGAAATTTAGTGAAGAAACATATCTAAGAGTAAGTTTTCCATTCAGCCAGCTACATATCATTCAGTAACACCATGCGTGCTCAGAAATCGTAGAGTAGCAAGTACTTGCCACTTCGAGACAAAAATTCGCTGCTCTTCAACTGTCGGTTATTTCAGTGCAGGCGCAATCTTTCTTCTGCGTATGCGTAACCTTATGGCTGAAGGACGGTTTACATTCAGTCTGCTACAATCCATCCAGTAAGACCACGCATTAAGCAGAAACTATACTGTAGCTAGTATTTGTCCCGTGGAGACAAGAATTTGCTGCTATTCACTTGTTCACTCTTTCAACGTATTTATGGTGTTATTAAAATCTTATGGCTAAAGTAGGGTTTAGATTCAATCAACTGCAATCCGTTCTGTAAGATCTTGTATGTTCAGTAACTGTACACTAGAAAATACTTGTTCCATTGAAATGAATACTGGGTATTATCCACTCTTTCTGCGCCTACGCAGTCATCTTTTTGCACATGCGTGGATTACTAGAATCTTATTACTAGTTGAAAGTAAACGCAGCTGATCAATGAATATTCTTTTTAATTTCACCAATTGAGTAGACTTATTAATTCGCTAATAATTAGTAGAGTAGAATTACAGACTTTCAGTTCATATAAAGTCTATAAGTTTATTAGCTATATAACACCTTTTCCCTGTTAGCGCAAAATGTCCAACAACATTGCTACGATATCTTCTTGATGTCTGCCACATTCAAAATGTCGGTCAATATCGTGCAGATATCGTACAGTGTCATGTGCTAATTGGGCTATGTCATTTAGAACTCTTAATAATATTCTATTTCATTGTCCCGCTGCAGCTCCCGGAACCTACGATATCGAGAAGGCGACCAAAACTGTTCTGCAAAAATCTCCTGCCTACTCACTCGGTGTTAAACACAAAGAACTAAAGCCTGATGACATTCCTGGTAACACCTTTCTCTACTAACATTATGTAATTTTTGCTTAATCTTCTTTCTTTTGTTAATCCACACAATTCCGCTTTAACGAATTTAGTCCCCAGTGTGATATACATATTTTAATATCAATTTAATATATTAACGCTGTAATCTCTGTAATTTAACATTTAACAAGCTGTGATCCCAAAGAAAATGAAGGAGCATTCTTCATTGAATGTTAGGATAGTAAATTTAACATTTAACAAGTTGAAATCGAAAAGTAGAGAAAGAAAGAAAATTCTTTGTGGAAAGTGAAGAAAATAAATTTTAAATCTGTTAAAGGCGAAATGATTATTCTTTCTGATAAATAGTTTTGCATTATGATTGCATAAATTGCGCTTAAAATGCAAAAAAAAACTTTGACTAAACCACATATCACTTCTAAACAGCATTTTCCTGAAATATAAGGAAAAAATAGTAAAAAGCTTTATACTGCATTTGAATAATAAATTATAACAATGTCGTTTGCACAGAAGTTCAACATGATCACGGCCTATACTGCGGCACACACTTACTAGGTTTGATGGCATGAAATCAATTCCTAGCACACTTGCAACCAAGCGTCTTTCTGTAATAATTGTGATTCTCTGACACATGCCATGTCCCATTGCATGCAACCCAATAGTGTACTATCCAAGAGGATGTATATTCCTAGCACACGTGGAATCAAGCTTCCTTTTGTAATACCCGTGATTCTGTGACACATGCCAAGTCCAATTGTAATCTCCGATTCAAGTCCAATTTTATCCCTAGAGTATTTTATTCGTGAAATTGTGATTAATCTCACTATTAGCCTTATGCACACAGCTTTTTCCAAGTTCCTTATTTTGTAAATAACTCTAAACTTCAATGCTTCATTTTGTAAAATTTAAATATTATGCTGTTGTGACCGAAAGGGCACCAAAATTTTAATTCTGTCAGAGTAGACTATTGAAATAAATAAATCACGCCAATTAAGTTAAAATACATTGATTGACATTAAAGGACACGATTTACACGTGGACAAAACTATTAAGATTTAACATATATGAATTAAATTAACACTCGGGGACTACATTATGCTTCACGCTCGCTTCCAAGACATGGCCTGATGGTTCATGACAGCGGCCACTAGACGGCCGAGGAAAACAATTAGTTACGCTGTCTTAAGTCCTGAAGATATTGATTATTTTACTAATTTCTACAAATTGATTACATTTTTGTCGCTTATTGCCTTTGAAGGAGGATGAGAATCTGTCAATATTTTTATTTATTTTGGATTCAGCACATAATTGTCGCTCCGCTGAAATTCGTAAAGCTCTCGTACTTGAAAATAGGGATTAATAGAGGTTGTAATACATTTGGATATTTTTTTAATTGCAGCACCTGGCGCATACGATCCTGAAAAAAGCACCAAAACGGTTCTTGGCTCAACACCCGCTTATTCCTTTGGCAACAAACCTAAAGATCCCAAACCTGACGACCTTCCAGGTAAGTTGGAGAAGTATAGCCCCTTAACAGAGTAATGAAATTACTGTACAACTCCGGTTAACCGATTTAAAAGGAAAGTCAGGGTGTTCCAGTTAAGTCATGAACATCTATTACATTTTTATATAACTGGAAAATGCATCTGTCTAATCAGAATATTATCCTTTAAAAATATTTTACTTTATGAAATATACTTACAAATACGTCTCCATGCTTTTGTATAAATTACTTCTTTTATTAAGATATCAAAACTTTCCGACTATTCTGCTTCAAGTTCAGCCCTAAATTTTGTGATTATTCTCGTATGGTACAGATCTCTTTTTGAATATTTGATCCAGAATTTTTATTGAAATTTAGATCGGAGAAGGGAAAAAAAAACTTATAATCAGGATATATTTTCTTTTTGCAATGCTTTTTCTATTTGTAACTCTTATATTTAAAAAATTCAGTAGTAATTTTGATAAAATTAAAGATGTAAGTTTTTTGAAATTTATATTTCATAAAGTTTAATTTTCTGTTTTTCCAATAATATTCCATTTCGTTAATATGAAAAAAAAAACCATTTTGTTTTCAGCTCCTGGCGCATACGATGTCGAAAAGGTCGAAAAGACAGTCCATCAGGCATCACCCGCTTATTCTTTTGGTCTAAAACCAAAAGATCAAAAGCCGGATGATATTCCTGGTAAGAAATAACGCGACATTTCAGACTGTTATAAGAATTTTCTAATAAAACTTTTATTTAAGAATTTTCTAATAAAGCTTTTATTTAAGAATTTTCTAATAAAGCTTTCATTTAAGAATTTTCTAATAAAGTTTTTTAATTTAAGAATTTTCTAATTAAGCTTTCATTTAAGAATTTTCTAATAAAGCTTTTAGTTTAGATTTTTTTTTATTCTAAAGAATCGTTCTTCTTCTAAATAAACTTAAAATTTAAGCTTTTCAAATAATTGGTTGCCAAAAATATTCATCGGCATTAATGGGCAATCAAAAGTTTTGAAGAAAGAAAAATTTCGATAATATGTAATGGATGCTATTTATGCTTAAGTATCATATCTTTTGAGTTGTAGCATTCAAAAAGTTTTTTAACTAAAGAAACTTAGTAGGCAAGGATATGAGAATGTTGGATTGGAATTTTTTTTATTTTGAGAAAATTAGAAACAATTTACATTACATTTTATTTCCATTTCTATAACATATATTTAAACATTAGAATGATAAAAAGGAATACCTAGTTTAAGTTCATTATTTTTGTACTCCAAATATTTATTAATAAATTGAAAAATGATATATTTTAGATAAAATTTTGGAAAATAAGTAACTTTATTTATTACAATTTACTTGCCATATAATAATTTGCTGTAATTTACTTATTATAGAAATATAATTTTTTCGATATCTTCCTTTAGATTGTGAAACATTCTCATTTATTCTTGATTAAAATGACATGTAACATTCTGAACAATATAAACGCAGCAGTTTTAATGTGCTATTTAGCCTTCAAAATCTTAATATTGTGTAATTAATAATGGGTTAGAATAGAAAAAAATTATACAATAACTGATTAATTGGTAACAAAGTTGCATAATTCCTAATTATTTAACAGGTAGCATTAAGTAATTTTGCTACCAGTTAATTTGTTTTATTTAGGCAATATGCGATTACTCTGTTAATAGCTGTGTGAAAGTTATCAATATATAATTATTAATTTATATAAAATTACCATTTTTGAAATATTTAAAATAAATTTTGAACCAAGCATTTTACATCTTTTCCAGCCCCTGGAGCGTATGATCCTGAAAAGAGCGTTAAAACTGTTCTTGAACACATGCCAAGTTATTCATTTGGCGTCAAATACAAAGATCCTAAGCCTGCTGAAATACCAGGTCAGTATCTACATTACGATTAATTAGCGTATTAAACTTATTTGTTTGTTCGGCCATGCTTTCCAATACCTTAAATTAGTTTGGTCTTTTTATGTATGATCCACTATTTTCTATTTTATGCACTTTTGTTTTTATTTTATGGAAAATTTCTCTTTCTAATAATCTGTTCAACTTTTATTCAGTAAATTTCGTTAAAGCAATAAAAATAAAAGCACTTTTTAGTTGATTCCTTTTACTTCAGATTTACTTAACTACTTGACAGACGGTGCATGAAATACTAGTTTTATTGACACTAATGTACTACTCAGCCTTTCGAATTGTACACAATCATCCTATTTACAGAATATATATATATATTGACATTTTGCTTACCAATTTTGTCTTATAAACTTCATGAATTATTACTCGATTTTAAAGTCATTGATTTAAATTCACTTGATTCTACAATTAAAAAACGAATAGCCATTAAGGGCGTTCTAAAAATTTAAACAGGTCCTGAAATAATTGATAACAAAAAATAAAGTGCTAT
This sequence comes from Argiope trifasciata, assembly GCA_026543055.1. NCBI lineage: Eukaryota > Metazoa > Arthropoda > Arachnida > Araneae > Araneidae > Argiope > Argiope trifasciata. The sequence continues at coordinate 302,578 of JAPMOQ010050871.1, forward strand.
ATTACAGTATTGATTTTACAGTTTACAGATACTAAATTTTAAAGTCATTGATTTAAATTCAGTTGATTGATTTTAAAGTCACTTGATTATGCAAACACTTGGTTTTGCTTAATAAAAGCCGTGATAGAAAAAAATCATTCTTGCATGATTCAGTATTTTTACCAGTGACCAATGATTCGATTTACTCGCATGTAATTAAAGTAGATCAACAGCTATGAAACAATTCAATGATAATCATTTCATTGGCATTATGAAAATCGGCATGGAAAAATTTCTATCTTAATAAAAACCGTGACAGAAAAGAATAATAATACGGTATTCTTGCATGATTCAATATTTTCACAAATGACCAATGATTCGATTTACCAGCATGTGGTTGAAGCACACCAACCGTTCACTGCGCTTTTGCACTTGTTCGATTCCCATGGCCGATAAGATCCTACACAAGCATGATTAGCAGTTTATTGTCAAAAAGTTGACCTTTATTTAACCTCAACTGTTTTTCTCCTGCAATGTTGCAGCTCCTGGCTATTACGACGCGGATCGAGCTCTGCAAAACGTGCTGGATTCGTCGCCGAGATTTTCATTCGGTGGAAAACCGAAAGCTCTTAAGATCGAAGAGACACCTGGTAAAAATTATGAAATTAAGTAGACTCGGTAGAATTTTTCTTATTTGGATTTTTCATTGGGATATATTAAACAAGAACACAAGGTCGTTTGGAAATTTTGCTCGTAGAAACTATAAGATAGAGTACTAGAAATGTTTAAAAGGAAACCTTTACTCAAGATTTTCATTATCGTTGTAAAATTTTCAGTGATAAACTGAATAATGACTAAAAATATTCTAGAGTGTAAAGAAAATGTTAAAAGAGGAGAAATGAATTCGTCTAATTCTGCTGACTTAATCTGTAAGAAAAAAGCAAAGAAATCTTTTAAAATCAGCATGTTGAAAAATATGATTTGAAATATTTGACTAATCTTTTTAATTTTTTATATTTCTCTATTATATCCTCGCAAAATAATTATTTAACTTAAATTGTTTTATATATTTATGTAAATAAATACCACATAAATTTAAAATTGAATCAACAGATATTTCTTTCAAATTCAATTAGCATTAATTACGTTATGTTTGGAAAAAAAGATATTGTTAATTGCTAAGTGAAATACTTTATGTATTTCTTTTAATTAAAAAGTAGACCTAGTTTCCATTCTTACGAAATAATTCTAAAATTAAACCATTAAAGATTGCTTTTAAATTTCAATTTATAAAGTGTTCTAATTATATTATGTTTGCAAAAAAATATTAATTTCTAAAATACTTCTTGTTTTTCATTTAATTCAAACAAAAAAATTGTTTTCATTCTTATGTAATAATTCTAAAATTAAACCAATAAAGATTACTTTCGAATTTCAATTTACAAAATATTCTAATTACATTACGTTTACAAAAAATATATTAGTTTGTTAGTTTGTAAAATATTTTATGCTTTTCATTTAATTCAAAAGAAGAATTGCTTTTAATTCTTATGTAATAATTCTAAAATTTAATCAATAGAGATTGCAATTAGCAAACTGTTCTAATTACGTTATGTTTACAAAAAAAAGTTATTAGTATGTTACTTTGTAAAATATTTTTGTATTTCTTTTAAAACAAATGGTGGCAAAATTTTCATTCTTACGTTATAATTTTAAAATTAAATCAATAGAAATTGGTTTCAAATTTCAGATAGCAAAATGTTCGAATTACGTTATGTTTACAGAAAAAAATATTAGTTTGTTACTTTGCAAAATACTTTATGCATTTCATTAAATTCAAAAGAAGGATTAAGTTTCATTCTTAAATAATAATTCTTAAATTAAATCAACAGATGTTGCTTCCAAATTTCAATTATCAAAATGTTCTAATTACATTATATTTACAAAAAGTATTGTTATTTTGCTATATACTTTATGTACTTTTTTTAGTTTAAAAGAACTAGCTTTCATTCTTACGTAAGAAAGTCAAAGAGATTAATGGAGTTAACCTTGATGATTTACGCAGTGGACTCATTTAGTGTTAATTATCCTTTGATGAGGTTTTTAATGATGGAGTGTTTTTTTTTTTTTCTTCTTCTTTTCCTTCAATTTGACAGCAAACGGTAATGTCTTTTTTATAGAGGAAACTGTCTTGAAGGTCTCATTACTTTCCATTTTAAACAATTTTTATTTCTTTTTGAATCCCATAAGAAAATTTTAACTTGCTTTTTTATTTTATGAGTAGAATAAAAATTTTCTGAAACCAATGATAAGTTCAATGCATTCGTTACCCAAGTACTTTAAAGGCCACAATAAATTAAAAAATTTCAAATTCCATTTACTGTTTTTTTAGTATAGAAAGGCTACAATTGTAAAAAAAGGTAATTTAGAAATTTTCCATTTATTTACTCCAAATTAATTAATTAAGTGATTGCATTCGTATTAAATAATCAGTTATACAGCAGTATAGATTTTCATGCAGTTGTGTTGCCTTTTGGATCGCATTAAATCATTTACTTCTAAAATAAATAGACAAGATAGGTTTAAATATATCTCTCTTCGATAGATTTAAAATTTGATTACTCTGGTCTAAACAATAACAGGATTTAATAATCGGGAAGACTGGAAATACTCGTGGTAACATGAGCTCTAGAAACGGATGTGTGATGTGATATTAAATATCTAATTGAACCCAAACATATTGCTTTTCTGTTATTTTAAAATCTATATTAAAGCGATATATCTCTTTATAGATTCTATTTACTCTTAGGAAAATTCCAAATATTTCAGTTGTTTTAATAATTTTTATTAAAGTAGAAATCAAATATTGTAATTCATTTTTGCATCGTAATATCTTTTAATTCATTCATATACGGCATCCTTGAAAATTTAATTTGTAATATTATTTAGTTTCTTTCTTTCTTTTGTCCTGTGTCATATATTTTAGAATAAAGAATTAGAATGTATGCCTCAATGAATGCTTGAACATGCCGTTTCTTTTCCAGCTCCTGGAGCTTATTCGCCCGAAAAGGTTGAAACTGCTCTGAAAGGAGCGCCCAGCTACACGTTCGGCTCCAAGTACAAGGAGCCCAAACCAGATGACGTACCGGGTAAGTGAAAGGAATCTCTCAATAAAAACTCCCGAAAAATGAGGAATCTCTTCAGAAAAACCTCCTGAATAAAAAAATCTCTCTCAAAAAAAAAAAAACACGCTTGTACACGTTTACTGCCACTACCCTCGCCTGACATCAGGACCTTCTATCTGATGAGATGACCCTTTCTTTGCTATCTCTTAATTGTGGTAGAGAAGGGGCCTTCTAATAACATAGATGGGTTGGTCCTAGAAAATAACGCATTCTACTAGTTGTCTCTTTGTTGGTAGTCAAAATTTTAAAAAAAATTCTCCTGAAAAATGAAATGTATGTATCGTAAATATTTGTCATGATGTTTGTGTACCATTCCCGAAATAATCTCTCACTTTAACATTAAAAATGATTTTTCTGAGAAATATTATTAAATAATAAGTCTAAACCAGGGGTCAGCAACCTGCGGTTCGCGAGCCACTTGTGGATCTTTCGATGTCAAGTTGTGGCTCTCCAGTTCCGTATAAAAAATTAATAATTTATTATCAAAACCCGACATTGCGATGAGACCGATGCTACTACTATCTGGAATTACTTCAGCATAACTTTAAAAAATATGGAGGATTGATTCTCCGAGAGATTTGAGAAATTCAAAACAAACAAAAGTATTCATCGTAAATCCTCTCAACACAAATACAAATGAGATCAACGTTGAACTATTGGGAATGATACTGAATCGCTTCAAATTCAGTTGTTAGATTTGAAAACCAAAGACTTGTGGAGTTGCATCTTCACAGAATTCAAATAGCAAACTGGAAGAATCGGAGGTCCAGAATGCATGCACATCGCGCAGCACAAGCGGACAACTACAGGAGTTGAATGTTGCAAAGACTGTGAAGAAGTTGGCATATGGTGTGCTGACGACCTTCGGGTCGACACATTTGTGTGAGGAAGCGTTCTCTTGCAAGATTATGATAAAAAATAAATTTAGAAGCCAGCTAACAAATAAAAATATTGAGTCGTGCTTGAAACTTAAAACAACTAGCTATAACCCAGATTTCACAAAACTTTCAAAATGCATGCAAAGCCAATGCTCCCATTGGTGTATCCATCTATATTTGCATTTTTATAATAATAATTAAATAATTAAATTTTTTTAATAAAAGCAGTTGATTTAAAACAAACTGCTTCAAATACGGAATAATATTCCGTATTTAAAGCAGTTTATTTTAAATAGAAAATTAAATATATATAAGCAAATACTTTAATATTAAATAGAAAAATTTTAGTAGCTCTTTCAAAATTGGAAAATTTTGCAAATTTTTGCTTTTGGCTCTTCCGTTTCAACAGGTTGCCGACCCCTGGTCTAGTTGGTTCGTTTAGGGTATTTTTTTTGTTTACTTTTAATGAAATCTTTATCACATAACTTGATTTTGAGAAAACCCTTTACAATATATTTTAAGCATTATAGCCATAGACACTAAAGTCGTATAATTTTAATAGCTTTATATTTTTTTGCACAAAAAAATGCAAAATAATATGGCTTTAGTATCTAATGGACACGAGTCCTGTTATAATATCATTAAATATATATATATATATATATATATATATATATGCGAAATTCACTATCCTGAATTTTGCTTCATGGAATCAAAACTTTCTTTAAGTTAGTCTATTAACTGATATTTTTCTGAAAATTTAAAATATTTTGTCATTAGGAGACATAAGTATAAAAAAATTCTGTACCCAGGAAATGAAAGTTCCGTATTTTCATGCCCTTATGGAATTAAAAAATTGCCTATAAAATGGAATAAAATGCTGTTTATGTTTTTATTTTATCCATATATATATAAATTTTGTGTTCTCCACAAAGTTGCATGTCTTCACATTAGTATGATTTTTTTTCTTAAAGATTTAAAGACCATTTAGACTTTCATATTTAATGGTAATAACAAATAACTCTTTTCGTAATAAGAAGTAATTCTAAGTTTCGATATTTATTAACTAATGATAATCATAAATAACAAGTCATAACTAATAATAAATGAAAGAGATCATTAGAATTTTAAGTGATAAGTATAAGGAAAAAGTAATAACAACTAATAAATAATAATAAATATAAGCAATGAATTGAAATTGGTAAATTTGTTACAAGTATCAAAAGAATAATAACTTTGAGTAACATCAATAAAGGTAATTATAATAAATGTTAGTAATGTCGAAATTAATAAATTTGCAATAAGTATAAAAAGCAATCATAATTATCATTAAAAAGCAATAAGTAATAAAAAATAAATATAAATAGTAAGCTGAAATGAATAAATTTTTAATAAATGTAACAAAGATGCATAATTATAAAAAGAGTAAGTAATAAGAAATATAAGAAGGCGAAATTAATAAATTAGTAATAAACATAACATGTTATTATAATTTTGAGTAAGTAATAAATAATAATGTGTTAATTCCTAGTTAATATTTTAGTTATAAGCATGACAAGTAATGACAATAAGCAGTAAGTCTTGATTAATAAATTAATAATAAGTGTAATGACAACTTTATGTAAGAAATAATAAATAATTATTTTATCATAATAAATAATAGTAATGAATAATCGTAAATAATCAGTGTTATATTTTTGCCTCTCCTTTTTTAGCTCCCAATTCTTACAACATTCCTGACACTATCGGAGGCTGGGACAACATCAACTACCAGTCTCCACGGTTCACGATGGGCGGAAAGGAAGGGGACATCTGGGGCACAAATAAGGTAAAGACTTTTCTGTGACGCCTTTCAGAACATTCTTATTACCATTCTTTTCTTAAAAGCTTATCAGTTTACTTATCTTTGTGCTCTTAATATTCAAAATTGATGCTAAATTGAAAATTTGTCTTTTTTTTTTTGCTTATATGTATAAAAAAAATATTGTAATATGCCAAAAATTAGAGATTTTAATAAATGTATAAAATTTGGTCTTCAGACTAATCATTTGGCTTATATGTCCATGTTAAATGTTGGACTAAATCTTTTATAAACTTAATCAATTGCCAGTATGTATTTTTGTATGTGTGTAAACTCGATAACTTAAAGAACTTTAAAAAATGGTATTCAATTTGTAATTTTGTGATAATGTTTGCATTAAATTCTGAGTACATTCAAGTAAAAAAAGTGTCGAAATTTTTAAAAATCCGATTTCTACATTATATTGAGAGGCAGAAAAGGCTCATATTGGAGACTGAAATCAACACGTTGAATGCCACGGCAATTTTCAGAAATCTGGCCTAAAATGGCTCTAACTCATTTTTATAACTATATTTTTTATTCGCTTTTCTAATAAATTTTCCGTTCCTTCAAGCCAGCATTGATTTTTTTGTTCTTTTCCTAGAAGCCATCTATCTATATGAGCACTGATATACCATGATTTTAGTCTTAACTGCACACAAATGACAAGTAAACACAGAACGAGATAACTCGTAGATGCGGTCCTAGAAGAGAATGTTATCTACGAGTTATTTCGTAGTTGACAGTCAACGTATTTTGTGGCACTCTGAACTTCCAAAGTGCCCACTATTTATGCGGTTTGAAAAAGATTTCTCCTAATTCCTTTTATCTTATTGAAGGGCCGCTGTGGCCTGGCGGTAAGGTCTCGGTTTCGGAAACTGGAAGGTTTCAGGTTCGAGGCTTGATTCCACAGAACCGCCGAGTGAGGGTATCTCTTTCACGTTAAATCTGTCTGGTCAAGCGTCCTCCCGCTGGTATGGTGTGATGTGGAGAGGAAGGGTGCCAACTCAGGTGTCGTCCTCTGACCACGAATCAAAATTACGAGGTCCGTCCCTAAATAGCCTTAGTGTTGCTTTACAACGGGACGTTAATATTTCCGCATAAAGAAAGTTTACCACGAGTTCAATGGCCGAATGGTCGGAACACGCGATCCAAACTCAGAGTTTTCGGGTCCGATGCTTGCCATGACTGTTATATCCAAAGTCTGGATTTTTAGTTTGTTTCCTTTGTTAATGTTTCCATTATGTTCTCTAACATTCTAGACCTTCCTTTGTTACGCAAATTGGTTGTTTCTGCAATATTCTGTTCGTGTATCAAAGCTGATACCCACCAGGTTGTGGGGAATTTCTCGAACTTGCAAAGCTACAAGTCGCTACTTCCCTTCAATAAGCTTCTTTGTTAATTTAAAGCTGACGTTGTGTTTATTTAAGTCTTCGTGACAATATAACTAAACTAAACTTTCATCTTACTGAATTTCACAAAAATAATTTTCCCGTTTTCCTGACAAATCTCTTTTTGACCTTTAGAACCCTGGACCAGGCTCTTACAACGTCGCCGAAACGGATAAAATCAAGCAGAAATCGCCAGCTTACACGATGAGCCAGAAGACGGATGTTCCGAGCGACAAGAGTAAGAAACCGGGACCAGGAGCCCATTCGCCAGAAAAGGTAGACTTTCAATATGGATACAGTACTGACTCATGACAATTTCTAAAATCATTGTTATTGTAGGAAAATATGACCAAATTACCAATGCTGAATCAAACGTTGCAGAAATCAAAGCTAACATTAGTTTTAAATTCGGTTCTATGTTATTTAATTTATATTTATTATCAGATAAGAACATGCTATAGTTTCGCATTGAAGGTTTTGAAGCCACAAAATACATGGGAAAAAAAAATTCGCGATTCATCGCTTTTGTGACATCAGTTTTCCACTTTTAGGGATATCAGAAAACTATAAAGAAGGCTGTTACATTTGACAATTATTCGCTAAAAAAAAGTTAAAACTTGACCTAAATGTCCATCAGATATCCGATTCTCCTATCTTACCAATAAAGGACAGGGTCGTAAGAAGCTATCATTTGAATAAGCAAAGAGAAGAAAATGGCAAGGAATAAGGAACAGCAAAAGAAGGTATCGAAAGGTGTATAGCATTTTAAAGAGCTAGAACGATTTTGAGATAAAGAAACCCAACGCTATTCTAAATATCTTCGCAGTCTGAGAATCAAATGATTTTTTCAAACTGGTTTTAACTGATCAATAATTTAAATTTATTAAAGGAAACAATGACTGAAATAATAATAATAATATTCCCACATTGCAATATGAAATCCGCGAAGCCAATTTAAATTATTTGAATTTTATTTGAAAATATAAGTCTGGAAATATTGAAAAGTTTTGCTTCGTCATGTTTAGCTATTTACAAAAAAATCAGTGTAATGTGACAGGAAAAAAAATTGTCTTGTACAACCCAGTTTTTTATCTGTCAGCTCTGCAGATGATGAATATTCAATATTTCTGAGGTTCTACTATTACAATTGCTTTATTATGTTATTGAAATTTTATTTACATAAATAATTAATTTTCAAGTACCTCAAAACATATCGTTTCCAATGATAACAGGTGTAAGAAACGAGACTATATCAAATATTTCTGTTGCTCAGTTTGGCAACAGTTTTAAATAGTTAATTATGTTTTTAGAAGAACAAAGTGATGTGTTTTGATACTTTCCGTCTAATTAATACCTATAAACCCACACATTTTGGTGCCGAAACATACTCGGGTATGTTTCGTTTCATTCTAAACTTGTTGTTTAAACTTTCGATACGAACCCGAATTAAAACGTCGATTGTCAAAGAGAAACTTAATTTACTTAGATATAAACGATCAATGATTCGCGCCGCCATTACGAAACTGAATGAATCAACTAGCGACAAAACTGATTTAAAATATACGTTGAACTCTTACAAGACAAAATAAACGAACGCTTACAAGATAAAAGAATAAAATGATGCGTTTTGATACTTTTAGTCTAATTTGATACCGATAAACTCACACGTTTTGGTTCCGAAACATATTCGTGTAAGTCATACTGAACTTTTAAAACTTTCTTTACGAACCCAAATTATAATGTCGATCATCAAAGAGAAACTTGGTTTACTTTGATGTAAACGATCAACAATTATCGCTACCATAACGAAACTGAATGATTCAACTACTGAAAAAAATTGATTTAGAATATAGCGTTGAACGACTACAAGGCAAAATAAACGTATTCTTAGAAGACAAAAGAATAAAGTGATGTGTTTTAATATTTTCAGTCTAATTTGATGCCGATAAACCCACACATTTTGGGCCGAAACATACTCCGGTAAGTCATACAAAATTTGCTGTTTAAACTTTCGATACGAACCCGAATCAACTAGCGATAAAACTGATTTAGAATACAGCGTTGAACGCTTACAAGACATAATGAATGAGCGTTTACAATACTAAAGAATAAAGGGATTTGTTTTGATACTTGCAGTCTAATTTGATACCGACAAATGCGCAAAATAGGGAATGCCCATTCTTAGAAGAGTATCTTCAGCTGTGCTTGTAATCTTTCAGGGCACCTGGTCTCATCACCTGGGTGTCAGGAGCCCTTCGTACATGGACCTCATCGATCTGTCGACTGTCAGGCCGAGGGGAAGGTTAAGTATGTCCCCTTTTCCGGTTTGATCCTTGCACCTTCTCCTCCCCGCACTGCTGCATGACAACCCTCGCATTCCTCGAGCCGTCTTCCAATGTCCGTTACACACCTTGAAGGCGGTTCCATTTTTTATGCATTCTCGTAAATATGATTGGTTGGTTGGTTTGAAGTCTAAAAAGTCTTCTAAAGAAAGTTTATTTCTAATTCAAAGTTTAATCAAAACAGTTTCTAGAAAAGTATTTACATTGATAAAACGATAAATAAAAAATGTCAAAACGAAGATGGAATAGTGAGTTCAGATTAAGGAATAAAAACCTATGGAGTTTCGTATGTGGATCTCTGTCAAGTAGCAATGGCAGAGTCATTGCTGTTGTTTTGAAGTAAAACAAACGTTGGACCTTCAATAAGGACATGACAAACTTTGTAAAACAAACTTTTTGTAAGTATGAGGGTTAAAATGATTTTATTGAAATCGAGGCTGCATTTCATTGAAGCACAAAACCCAAACACCAATTTCTATTTGTTTGATCCTCAATGAATCCAAAATACAACTCAGAAATGAGACTGAAAAACTAATAATTAAGAATTGGCAAGAGAGATGGAATAATTCCATCAGAGGAGGAATATCAACATTTAAAAAAAGATTTCGATTTAACAAATTCAGAGTGATTTTCACCTTCATCAAGTATAAGCAGGATACGGTGTGTTTTCTGCAAATCAACATCGTTCCTTTGAGCGAAGTTTGACTTGTCAGTGTGGCACTGAAAGGCTATATAAATCACGTGATCGAAGTCTTTGCAATGTGTTAAGTATCCAGACTGAGAGAGCGATGAAATTGGATGGCTTTTGACGTCGAATAACTCTTTATAATCCCGGTTATGAAATCGTCAGTTTTTTTATTGAAGCATTTATAAAATCCCTGTGCACCACAAAGTATCACACGGGGCTTACACAAGTAAGTATTCAGCACATAACAAAAAAAGTCCACCAGCGTTACAACATCACAGGTAGATGATGAAGACAAGTTAAATTTATATAGATAGCTTTTAAAGTTGCCATGACCAGTGTGAAATCGGGTTATTCTATAATTCGTATAAAACTGATGGCATAACATCTCTTATTAATGGATGAGGAAAATCTCTTTGTTGAGCTCCCTTTATTTCAAATGAGATATTCTTGGTTCCAAGATTCTACCATTTTTTTCTCTCGAAATCTTATTGTAAAAGGAAATCGTCTATTAACAACGTTTTGTCAAAATTCTTGTCTTTAGATCTCACTTAAGTTAAGAAGACCAATATGGGTTCTGTCTAGAGGGTCCTTTGTTGTTTGCAAGTGTCCAGCATCATAAAGTGTCATTTGTTCTTTCGTGCAAAACGAAGTTGCACTTCGGTGACCCCATCAAGTTTCCCGCATGGCTTCTGGCTAGGTTGGGGTATTGCTTTCAATATCCATTTAGTGTCGTTACCTCAATATAAAATCCTGCTATTATTGAATGTCTGCCCTTACATGGTCAAATGTTAGAAATATCAATTTCCGTTTATGTAATTGCACTATCTTCTTGTGTTCATATCCTTTTCTATACCGGAGAAAAAATATGATCGTAATATTACCCACGAAGTTGTGATAATTCCATCATCTGTTAAGAAATAGAAAATGATGCTTGTATGACCTTTAAATTATTATCAAGAAATTCATCTGAATTCAAATTTTCCTGAAACTTATATGGCTTGGTTTATCGGTTAAAAAATAGTTACCTTCTCTTATTTTGAGATTATCCCTCAATTTTTGAAATTTTTAGTTTCCTTTTAGACTTGTGTATTCGGTTACATTTACCATACTTAGGTTTTAAAAAGTTGCATTTTTTTTTTCTGAAATTATCTCTCAATTTCTTACTTTTTTTTAAAACCAAGTTGTAAACTTAGTTTATTTAATTACATATATCACAAAGTAGTTTATAAATAGTTATCCTTATTTTAAAATTTCTCCTTGCTTTTTGTCATTTTCGGCTTGTTTCATGTTTTGAATAATACTGAATTTGCTTCAATATACGAAAGTTTAATTTCATCCCACGAATTTAATTTATATTAAATAGTTCAATACTCTTTCTCGGCATATTATCTGTTATCATTCAGAAAATGGAGTCGAATGCATGTTTTTAATAATTTAATTTGGGTTTATCTATCTTCACATAATTCAAAAATCACATAAATCATTTTATTTTGTGAAAAAGCTTGCACATTGTACTCAAAACATGAAATCACGCTCACAATATTTATTTTTGCACTTTATTAATTATTATTAGTAGTAGTAGTAGTTAAATTTTCTCAGAAGTAACTTTTCTACTGTCTATATTTCAAAAATGTTAATGATTCTGTTAACTGAAGTTACCGTTGAAATGAAAATGTTGAACGTGAATATTTTTTATATTTGTTGGTATTCGTATTTTTATTCGTCCATTTTTAGGATGATGTGGCCAAAATTTCTGCAGAATTTTGAATTTTCTTCTTTTTAATATAAGCAATTGACATAAATTAAAATATTAGTCTCTAAAATTCTTTTATTCATGATATATAATTGACAAATAAATTTGACAGAAACAGTTTTTAAAAACACATATTTATTGGTATCCTAAACAGATGATTTTGATAGTATTTGAGTTATTATCTTCTTTAAGCTTCTTCGTAATTATTTGCTTCTTATTTTTTCATTAAGTTCCTTCGTAGATCTTTGTTCATAAATGTTATGTAGTGCAAAGAGAATGTCATTAAAGAGATGAGAACCTGAACCAGTTATACCTGAAAAACATAAACCTGTTATTTTATCCAAACAGAATTTTTAACTTTCATAAATTTATTTTTTTATAAAATTATTAAAAAATAAATTTATTTTATTTTACTTATTTCACTAAGCTAAATTAAATAAGGGTTTTAGAAACTGCATGGGTTCTGGAAATCGAACAGAAGCATTATATCATTTTTTGCCAACAATACATGAATTTGATGCGACTACAAGAAAAAGAAAGTATCTTTTATGGAAGATTTACGTGCATCAAATCCATTGTATGAAGCTTATTTATTGTATGAACGTGTAATGGGAGCATTATAAGCCAGATAACATCCTGAAGATTGAGTGATCTTTTTTTACTCTTGTGGTCTTTTTATCTAACTACCATTCGTAAGATCGTGAGTTTGGGCCTAGTTCTCGCCAACAGCAACATTTGTGACCTAGGACGATGAAAATAAAATAAAACGCAACCTTCGTTATGGCTCCCTCTATCCAAAAAAAAAACAACCCTAAATTAAAAGGCTATAAATAATCAGCCGATAAAAAATAGCGATAAATATTTAGCCAATAAAATAAAAAAATGAAGCTGATAAATAATCAGCCAAAACAAAATGGGTAAGATGCGTTAACAAACTAAGCAGCTAATAAGACCACCACTAAAATAGCAACAAAATATCGTTCGGCTCTCCGCTTACTGGAGGGGAAGTATTGTTGTGGAAGCTTTATAAGCCAGGCAACTTCATCAAGACTGAGAGATCACTTTTAGTCTTGTGATCGTGTTATCTGACAACGAAACATACGATCGCGAATTTGGTACGAGCTCGCTTATCTCCAAGAGCTATAACCATAATATTTGTTTCTGGTTTCAATTTTATTTTTATTTATTTTTCCGAAAGTATTTTTTAAAATCTAAAATGTGAATTCTCATTTCAACAGGTGGTAATGCAGCATAGCCCCTCCTACTCCTTTGGCATCAAGCACTCCCCTTACTCCCATCAGTACCAGAAGGAAGCAACCGCCCGCAACACGGAAACGTCTGTCTTGGAAACGCACGTCGTCACACAGACGCAAACCCAAGAGGTGCTGAGTCGATAAAGCGTGAGTGGAAAACACAGCCTGGCAAGGAAATGATTCTTCTGTCTTCGTGTTGTAATTAAGATTTCTATGCGTATTAATATTTCTCACAGACTGAGTTTATTCTACAAATAATAAGATGCTAATGATTCACCGTGACTTGGGTGTCTTGAAAACGCTTCCTTGTGGAATATCTGAAAGAATATAAATGTATAACCTTAAATACTACCATTTGTTGAGATTGTGAGAGGTCGGATTGTTTCACCATCGTGATTTTATTCTTACAGTTATTCAATGTCGTTCTTCGTGATTTCATTCTTATTGTTGCTAAGTGTCATTCTTCGTGATTTTACTCTTGATGTTACCGAATGTCATTCCGAGTAAAGAATCGTATTATTAGAATGTTATTTTGATACCTGGTAATTATAAATCAAATATAAAATCTATGATTTTTATATTTAAGTGTTAATGAAATCGTTTTTAAAAAATGGAGCTCCAGTATGAAAAGCATCAATTAAATGCAAGGTTTAAAAGAATCGTTTTTGAATTATTCAATTAAACATTTCTTATTTAATTTTGGCACCTGAAAATATTTTAATCATCAGTTTTTTGCGGCATGAAAATTTTATTCAATATATTTGTATTAATTTTTTATATTCAATTTAATAGCGCCAAGTAAAATTAGTTCAGTAATGAATCAGCTATATTTATATAGGAATATATGCTTCTATTAATTGTAATATCATGTGATAAATTTTTGCAATGTATTAATCATCCGAGTTATATTGATCATATTATTTTGTTTACAATTATTTTTCAAAATGTATTTTGTTTTTGCTGATTCCAATAATTTAGAATTTAAAAAAATATAGATGAGAATTATTTTGGTTTTCCTTTTCATATGGGTTTTAAAATAAGTCGTGATAGGGATATAAAAGAAAAGAGATTATTGAATATGTGTTCTTCAAGTCCTTAAAATATTGATTTGTCCCTGTTTTAATTTTATTTTTATTAACGTATTCTTTTTTAATCCTTGTACTATTTTTTGAGAAATTAATTACAAGTTAAAAATATTTCTGTTTAATTTCTATAAAATTATAACTTGCCATTGTTTGTTTCTGTATACTGTCTTCATCTAAACATTGTTTAAAAACACCAAGTTTATTAAAGGATCTGAAAAACTTTTAAGTGTCATTATCAAAGGAAAAATGATCTGTGATTTACGATTTAGTTTCTTTTGTTTTGTTTAAGAAGTGCTTACATTTTTTTCTTGTCATTAGAATTATTCATCGTTTAGTTATACTCTGTTTAGTATGAATTAATTGTATTAAAATGGTTTTACTAACCTAATGCCAATAAGCTACTCACTGCGATACAAGTAAAAGCCCTTGCATCAAAGCTGTCTTTAGTAGTGTTGGCGAGTGATGGGGAAAATGTGCTTTTAACTTAATGAATCCGAGAGTGATAACTGTTTGGCGTCGGTTCTGGCGACATTCATTATTTTCATCGTGTTTTGATATGCCGTAGATTTCGATGTGTTGTGGAAATAAAGTTTACTTTTTTACATCTGTGGTCTTACTCTTTAATTTCTGTATACTTATTGTTTCAAAGAAAAGTTCAATAAAAATATTAATTTTTTCATCTTTCAAAATTGAAATATTATTGAACATTTTGAAATAGAATTGAATTAAAATTGAAATTCTTCAATTATCTAAATTGATAATTTATTGATTAAGAAGTAACAAAATTGAGATTTTATAAAAAATTAAAGCAGTTGTCGGATTGCAGTTTTCAAGGTGCTGTTACATTTTATAAAATAAAATGTTAATATTTTATTTTGAAGCTTCACAAAATATGTTTTGGCACATATCTCACGACGCCAAGCAATAACAACAAAAAATCTGATACTTTGGGATTATCCCTTCAACCTGTCATCGCTCCCGAAAAAGCGCCATTAATTGCGAAATGCGTCAATGGCAAGGATTGGCGAAATTCATGTCAAGAAGTTCTTTCGACTGAGTCAGTGTGGACAACCATTATTTAGCTGAAATTCAAACAAATTAAAGTTATTGATGATAATATAAGTAATATTTTTAATACTAAAAATTAGCATAAAAATTAAAATTTAATATCCAGTAGTGAGTTATCCAGCAGTTTAATATCCAGTAGTTAGTCCAGTCGTTAGAGAACTGATTAGTGGTATTAATGATCAAAATCAGGCATTTAAACAGTAATTTTTTGGATGAGTAGGTACATGTCTTTATTGATTATCCTGAAATACACTTTTACGAATTTATGAAATCACGCCATTGGCAGCGGAGCATCGTCCCTTGGCGCCTTCTGTAACTACGATAACCTGGAAAGCACGTAACATCTCAGAACTGTTCTCAAACTGTCTCATTCCGCTCATATGGATCTTTCTGCCCCTATATAACTGCACGAGAAAAACTAGTATAATGCTCAATTATAAAACTACTATATATATATTAATATTTTCTGTTAATTCACAATAAAAAATATTTTTAGCTGTTATCTGTAATAATAATTTCATTTGCTGTAAATTACTTGGCTACGCAAGCTCCTATGGTAACCACATCTCTGTGTTAACCAATAGATAATGGAGTCAACAATTCAGAAAGAAATAAAAAGAACTCTGTTATACACTCTGCTTAGCAATTGAATGAAGTGGATACAGAAGAATACGGCGTGTACGTAATGGTGCTGTCCGCCCCATCCACCCACTTAAGCACACACAAAAAACGCGTGAAGGAATTTTTTTTATTTAAGTACTCTATAG
>JAPMOQ010050871.1:318816-377698 GCA_026543055.1 Argiope trifasciata
ATATCAAATAGAGGAGATATGTTATCAGCTTGAAATCGATTAAAATACCCATTTCTACTGCCGCCAAATTCTTTTTAGGAAACGCGGAAGAATAGAAAGACCCTTTATTAAGGCCAAGAATCTGCTGAATTAAGTGGATACATTAGAATACGTAATGGTGCTGTCCGCCCCATCTACCCACTTAAGCACACACAAAAAACGCGTGAAGGAATTTTTTTTATATTTAATTACTCTATAGACTTCTATTTCCAACACACTAATCTACCCGAACCTCCCTTCTAACATTAATACATTGCACGTGATATGTCCTTACAAAAGAAGCAAAGGAACGCAATTGAATTTGTCTTACTGAAATTTTTAAGCGTAAAAGCGGATAAAGAGGATGATTTTGCTTGCGAGAAATGTAAACAATTTATTTGCAGCCTACGTTTTATTCATTAGAAGAGGTGAAATTTGAGATACCTTAAATTTTCATGATTAGAAAATGGCATTACCATTTATCAATATGTCCCACTTTTTTTCTCACCACTATACGTGTTGTACGCCAGCAATTATCAATTTGAATTTGAATACCGCTCTCTACTTCTGCATTGGCTCATTTTGTAGCATGTTTCACCGTCTATTTTTTTGTAACGAGAATCTTACAGAGACCTTACTCACACTTAGGAACTAGTTCTAGAAGCCCAATTTAGATCCATATGTATGTTCTATTGCTCTCTAGCCCAACTGCCCCTTTGATAATTTGAAAGATTTCTGAGCTATTTAAACAGATATCTTAAAGATATAATTCCTTATATCTTTAGAATATCCGTTTTAAAACGTTTATCTTTACCATAATCTTCAGAAGATAAATCGTTTAATAATCTTTTCTAATCTATAAATGTGAAAGTGTGGATGTTTGTACTGATAGGGGGATGTTTGTTACTTAATAACACCAGAACGGCTGAACAGAATTGCAGGAAATTTAATTCAAAGATAGATTATAGACAGAAATAAAACATAGGCTACTATTTATTCTGGATCATTGAGTGGGTCATTTTTCATTTATTCAAAACTAACTTTCTTGCCAAAACACTGAGGCCGAATTTCGTCAAAGATAGATAAGTCTCCAGATTTTTCCCCTACAGAGTTGAGATTAGGGTTATCAGAATTTCGACCGATTATTTCAAACGATTGTATCAATTTTCTTTGTGTTTGTTCCATTTAAAACCAAATTCGGTTAATGAATCGATCTTTCGGATTCATTCTGAAGTTCTTTTAAATTAAAAGAAAGCAGAATAAAGGAAATAAAAAAAATGGGAGGGTATCCATGCCCTAACGCTGATTGGCTGCTGATATGTCGTCTCTTGAAGATCGGTAGCCATAGATGGTTGGCAAGCAATTCATACTGGCTTAAAAAAAGGGTAGCCATTGGCCACTTCTGTTTTTGTCTTCGAAGTTACTAACGTGAAATGGATAACACTTGCAAATTATGTAACGCGCATTTAAAAATAAAAAATAAAAAAACAATATTTAAATGAACATTCGCGTCCATAAACAACCATCCAAATCGTATAGCTAAATAACCAATGAGTGTTAAGAGTGACACGTCCCAGCTTTGGATGAGACGCCTGTAATGTTCTCGCGTGTTTCTCTTGACATCAACTACGTTTGCGTGTGATGACAACTGTGTTTTCAATTAAATTAAAAGTTTAAAAATTACGTGTATTATACTGTTTCAGCCATCTCCATCTCGATCCATAAAGGAAATGGATTTGACCTGATTTAAAAGAAATACAGACTTGATTCGCTTTTATTTTGGGTATACAATGTAAATAGTTAGTTGTGTGTTTAGTATGTCATTAAATGGTATTTATGTTATATATTTGTCGTATGTGCTTATGCTTTTAAAAGTATCGTTTTTAGGTTAGGTTTCATTTTTTTTTCTTCATTTGTCACAGTTTGATAGTTTTTCGTACATATACATCAACATTTCCTCGCGAACGGAGTCCTGGGTAATAGCTAGAATTGACATAAAGCTAATATTTGTTTGTTTTGATGTTTTTTTGTAAGCGAAGTTGAAATTCCTAATAAAGCATTAAGTTTAAAATGGCGTCATACTTTAATACTGAAATGTTGTTTTGATTTTTAATTCGTACATATGAAAATCCTATTAAATTTAATTGGTAATAGACGTGATAATATTTTGATATTACTTATCATTGTACCGATTGAGCAAGATTTATTGTATCGCAAAAATGTTATATTTTAAAAAGCTTAATACAAATTTAAGTAACTAGAAAGGCTGCACTGACCAATAACACAACTTATATTGAACTTATACACTTTGTAAAAAATTAGCTACCTTTACAAATAACTTCTTCATATTCTGGAGAACTATGAATGTTAGAGATAAGGACAATGGAAGAAAGCATAAATTGTTGGGTTTATTAATTGTATATTTTTTATTTAGGTAACCTAAAAACAGAAAACTTCTGTTATTTCTGTAATCTTTACTTTTTTTAATACAAATTGTCTATACATGTAGTACTTTTTAAGGAGACAGCCTGCCAATGAAAAATAATACAATCTATTTTAATGCGCCGATATATTAACCTAATTGATCAAAATAAGTAATTTTGCAAGTGAAATATAGAGAATGCTTTGGATTATTGCCTTCCTTAGAAATACAATTTTTGATCAACACCGACTTGACAGCATTTCTATACAACAAGATGCACTATGGTAGATTTGAAAGTAAAGAGAATTCTATGGACATTTACCCTTCATTTATGTTCCTAAAATACCTTACATTCGAAAAAATAAGTCAAAGCAATAAAAATCAAATTCATATAATAGTACTTAAAATGAATACATTACCCTAAACTTAATATGTATTAATTTAAAAAATATGCATAACTTAAAAATTCACACTTCGCTCTTGAATATTAATCACTAGAACTAATATTACTAGTTTAGTATTTAGTGTCATTTACTGTTATCTCAATATATTATCCCTTCGATCCGTCAATGTGCCAATGACAAGTCGATATGACGAAAACGTGCCAATCCTTTGGCGCCTACATAATGAAAAGCAATTTGCGGTTATAGACGTGAAGCTACAATTTAGCAATAATATCGATAATATTTAGCGAAGCTTTGGCAATAATATCGTGTTTGGAGGAAATGCTCAACGGGATAATTCCTAAGTACGAAAATGATCGATGGGGCGATTCGAATGTACTCAAAATACCTTGGATTAAAAATAAAGAAATGTATGGGAAGTGCTCGATTTGTTATTGGTCAGATGCATTGATATAGGAAGTATAACAAACTATTACTTTTACTAACATCTTATTGAAAAATTTTAGCAATGAAACTTAATAAAAAAGGATCACTTATCATATCGATCCGACTGTCCAGTATTGAAAATGGATATCGGTGTGACTTTCTAAAATGGATCATCCCCTCAAGGCGTCGTAACTTGGCATCAAACTCCATCAATTGCAAGTCGTCTAATGGTAAGGTTCCACCATTACAGCAACACCTGAAAGACAGTGCAGTAGGTTAACCACCTGATTTTTTTTCAAAAGTTGAATGCATGAAAAAGTTGAAGATTCCTTTTATTATCAGCGCAGAATAGTATTGAAGGAGCACGTCTAGTCTCGAGAAAAAACAAAGTGCTGTTAGAAAATTGATGATGCGATGACTTTTTTAAAATATACTGTAACAGAGACTTGATTAGGTATCAAAATTCGGTACTTTGGCATTATCCCGTCGATCATTTTCGCCAAACCCAATATTATCACCAAAAAGTGTCTTTGTGTCAATTACCACCAATATTTAGTAAATTGCTTTTCATTATGATGGCGCTAAAGGATTGAAAAAAAGGCACTCATCTTTTGGTGTTTTCATAAATTTGCCATTAAAAATAATTGCCAAAATAAATTTACATTTTCGTTAATCTTTTGGCTCATTTTTGTAGGCTTTGACAGGTCGACGGAGTAATTCGAAAGTACCTTAAAATTTAATTTTTGGAAATAATTTATCATAGAATCATGGACATCAGTTTGCATGCGAAATATAAAAATAGTCAAATAGGTAAAACCAGATTGTCATCAAAGGTAGCTAGTATACTTTTTCTTTAGTTAAATTTGATTTTTCTTTGCTTCTGGTTTAAAGAAACAATGAAATTGTCTCCGAATTCTCCTTGATACGCTCTTTCAATTCCCTAAACACCTTATGAATGTCTAAATACGTTAATTTATTCTGTCTGATATTATTATATGAATACAATTTCGATTGTCGTAATAATGAAGATATAGCAAAAATGAGCAGTTTTACTGCTCAAACGAAAGGAAATTTCTGCCCTGAATCCAAAATTCTTAGATCATTTGATTACTGCTACTTCTCATGTTTATATTTGATAAGATGTAGCGTCTCTTTAGCTACCTTTTATACATCAATCCATGAATTTTTTTTTTCTTTTAAGGCAAACGAAGAAAGATTATTTCCATGTGATCTTTTTCATTGGACAGACGAGATACTGACAAAGACTTTTATCCAACTTATACTTCTCTTTAATTTTGTAACAATCAACGTGAATAGCTACCCGAAATTTTCGCGCATATTTTTCAATGAAGGCCTTATCTCACTTTTTTTGGATAAAATTAGAGACTTCGGGTAAGACACGAATTACTTGTATGGCATTTGTAAACGAGAGTTTCGTTATATAGATCTTCGGCACGAATCTAATATTTTTAGAGAATCTAAAACGAGAATAAGTACTTTGGACACCTTTTCTATGGCCGGTTGACACCAAGTTTATTCAAAGGGTTTCGGACCGAATTTCATTTATTTGCCACTGTATTTAGGGCTTCTTGCATTTACTTGCATGTGAAAGAACAGTCTAGCAGATGTCACAATCTCTTGATATATTTGGTTTAAAATTTGATAAGCATTTATATTTCTTTCTGCAAAACCTGTGCATCAAATTTTATCTATATAGATCTTTATATTTTTAGCTATCAAATTCACTTGTACTCAAACAGTCAAAGATTTAGATTTCTTGTGAAGTGATTTCGTTTAAAAATTTGAAAGAAATCAACAAATTTCGTAGTAATTCCATTTACTAAATTTCTGTCATTTAACTCAAAGTGTTTTTGAATGATTTTGCTCACCGCATGATGTACGGAATACAAAAATCTGCTTTCAAGATTCAGTGAGTTCTAAAATTTGGAAGTGCGTCAAAATTTCAAGCTTGGATTTTTACGATTACAATACTTCAATACATATACGAGAATACATAGACTTACAATACAATTACAATATATATACGAGAAAGTAAAATGTAATGCGAAAGAAAAACTTTTGCTAAAAATTTTCATATACATAGGTTTTACACTTTTAGCGATCTTTCCAAACGGGAACATCGAATAATTTGAAAGAAATATAATGTTAGGCCAAGATAACATCAGGAAATAAATATAAGATGATAGAAATAAGTACAAAAAAAATTACAAAATAAAGCATAAATACAAAAATGCGCCTCAAATAACCGATAAATCTTTGAAGAAGTTTCTAAGCTTGCAGAGAATCAAGAAATTTTTTATAACCATAAAGGAATTATTTCCAAATCAATTTTACATAAAATAGCTGATATTTATATATAATATTTTGATGTACCCCATTTCAGAAGAGAAGAATTCAAAAGCATGAAGATATTTCAAATGAATTTTCTTGAGAATTTCATAGAACTAAAAAAGTTCATTCTCTACTTTTCAAGATGACTGGTGAAAAATGCTTTCAAAAGATAAATCTTGTCATTGTTGATTTTTGATATTGTTCAAATAACATAAAATGCAGTGTTAAGAACTGAAACTGAATTAAACTTGAAACAATACATGATTCAAGTGATAGTGTCACATTTTGTAACATTGCATTATAATGCTCAACTATAGAAACATTGTTAAAACATTTTTATCTGTCATTTCTTAAGGGAACGTAGAAGGTAAAGTTTATTTTATGAAAATTTAGACCTTTTTTATTTTTTACTAATCGTTTTTAATGATCAACTGATTCCATGGGATACTAGTACAATTAATTTCAGTTTAAAAGTTTAGACATATTCCTATCCATGATACTGTTAAACTGACAGCCATTAAAGATATGATACTGTACTTGCGTTATATATGCTCTGCTCACTGTGTACATGAAAATTTTCAATAGAGACCGTCTCTTGATAACATAACGTTATTAAAATATAAGTGTAAGATTCGTCTATCTTATTAATTTCGCAATATTATCATTATAAATAAAAATGAATGTTTGTCTGTATGTCTTATGCGCTGCCGAGCCGCTCTTTCGATTGCGATGAAACTTTGAATGCTTATTACTTCCACTTACGGGAAGGTTATAGGAATAGAATTAAAAAATTTAAAAAATAAATAAATTTTTAAATAAAATTAAAAATATCGAATCTCAACCGCATCTATTTACCAAGAATTTATCTCCAAATAACTCGCTAAGGAGACATTATAGACTCAGTAGAAATGCTAAAGCCCAGTGAAAGGTTATTATTTTGTAGCTATAATAAGCAGATGTCATGCAAGTCATTTTCAGAGGTAACAACAATAAGAGGTAAGAAAGTTTTAGGGAGACCGTTCTGAGGTTTTTAAATTTAATAAATTAAAATTTTGCGTTTTTCGTAGTAACTACCAAAAATATTGTAATACAAACAATTTTGCACCATCTTCATTTTCAAAAATTATCTTTTCAACTATGTTAACGATTTTATGTATGAATATATTGTCTATATTTAATCCATTTTTAATCACATTTTCTAAAATTAAATTGGAGAATTCTGAACGAATTTGAAACGAGTCACAAGATATAATAAACAGTTTCTTTCATCACCATTCTGAAAAAACAAGCTTTACAATTCTAAAAGAATGCACAGATCTAGTATATAAAAATGAGCATTTATTTGTTCGCATTTCATATACTGTTGTACCGTTCATCTTATTTCTACAAAATATCTCTACTTTATGGATTGATTTCACTAGATATTATTTCTTTTTGCGGTAGCAACAAGCCGGGTACCAAGTGGTAATAAATAAAGAAGACGCAAGTAAATAAATATTTTCTCCATTTCTCCTGAATTTCACAAATCTAAAGCAAAATGTATTTCTACTCGAAAGTCGGAATTGCACTCATGTCTGCGGCTATGAAGTAAGAGAGAAACTGGTGACAGGTAATTAGAGAATATACAATGAGGTAATGAAAGAATAAAGATAAGCGGAACTTAACGCTAGCATCAACAGGTTATTGATCTGATTTTCTAATGTTTTATTCGCTTTAGAGTATATAGTGTCCTATTATTATGCTTTATGTATCTTGCAAATTATAATGTTCAAACTTTGATGCTGAAGATGTTATTATCGGAACATTAGATTGTTGCAGATATTTCTAAAAGCAAGTTAGGGCCCTGCTCAAGAGCACCATTTGAGGAAGGATGTCCTGGTGTTTGAGAAGAAGCATCAAATGCAATTCGCCATTTCTTTTCGTCATTCTTTTGTTTGATCAGCGTTTGATGAGGAAAGTAAAATAGTTTTGATTCGTTGCAAGGACTATTATCTGCAAGCTCAACATGTTGCTTATCGACATAATTTTGCATCTGCTCTGTATAAGTATCTGATGATGATGAGGTCGTGTCCGTGTTTCCACAGGTGCAGTAGCGTCCGAGGGTAAAGACCCCTGAACACCCAGACGGCAGAAGTCTCACTTCTAACTCAAATGAAGATGGCACACACACATTCGCTTGCACAACCCCTTTTTACAGGGGGGCACATTCATACATCTAACAGATAGAACACAGAAGAACCATGCCCAAACCGAGACTTGAACCGGGGATACCCAGATCACGGGTAAGACACGCTACCCCTACGCCAAGAAGCCGGCATTATAAATTTGATTGCCGGCTGTATAAGTATCTCTGGAGTCTGAATGAGTAAAGACTAGGTTACGGAATATTTGAAATCGTTCAAGTGCTATTTCGTAATTATTCGATGAAAGTATCACATCCGGTTTCCATGGTAACTTTACTACACGGAAGTCATCAACTTTGCAAATTGAACTATCAAAATCATTTAAAATTTCCGAATTACGAGTAGTCATACCTTTATCTTGTGTAATCTCAATGCCAATTGATTTCAAGTCCCAAAATTGTGTCACGTGATCTTCCAGACCAAGTACCAAAGTTTCTGCAGTATTGTTGTGAACTGAAGAATATTCTGCAGTAGTGAATGCTTCACATTCGTGTGCACAACCCCTTTTTACAAGGGGAGTATTCACACTACTCACCGATAGAACACAGAATAACAACCATGCCCGACCCGGGGCTCGAACATTGGACGCCCAGAATACTAGGAAGACACGCTACTCCTAAGCCAGGACGCTGGCTCAAGGAGCTTCTAAATAATATTTGTAAAAGAATGCTGAGACTACAAAATGCTAATCTTATGTTAAGCCCAAAAAATTCTAGATTAACTCAAAAAAAAAAATAATTTATCTTGGTTGCGTTATAGAAGCAGACTAAAATAAAACTCATCCAGATAAAATGAAGGCAGTAGTCATTTGGCAGCGCACGATCACTCCAGTTCCATCTGCCTATGCGTCTATCAGAGCTATTTTATAAAAGACCTTTCTGCAATAACAAGACCTCTAGAGAAATTAATTGAAGCCACAATTAATTTTAATTGGGGTGAAGCTGCATTTAGTTTTAATTGGCCTTGGGGGGATTAAATCTTTTAACAGTCTGAAGTAGTCATTCTTAACTGATTTTTTTAAGCTGTTTCCGAGCTTATATGGATTTTATTTAAGACTAGCTGGTTCCCGGAGCGTTGCTGCTGCAGAAGAAATAATTTTGGAAATATCGTTTGAAATTGGAAATAACTGTCTTGTTTGATTAGGAATGATAGGAAAATTGGTATTTATTTTCTCGTCGGCCATGAATACATTCATTGAAATAGAAGGGTACATAAAGAAGAAGCATAAATGGTATTTATTCTATTCTTATTATTCTATTCTACAAAAAATATTCATTATTATGTATTAGATTTGTGTGTTCTTTTAGAATTCTAAAGCTTGGTGTTCTTTCAGAATGTTAATGAAAGAAACTATTGATTGCATCTCGTGATTCGTTTCATATTCGTTCAGAATTCTCAAATATAATTTTACAAAATGTTATTAAAATATTTTATTTTAAAATTGATCAAACATAGAAAATATATTTATAACCCGAAATCTTTGATATATTTGAAAAGATAATTTTTTGAAAACTACGATGGTCCAACATTATTTGTACTCTCATATTTTTGGAAGTGACTGCAAAAAATGATGAAATTTTATTAAATGTTTAGATAAAATTTCAAACCTATAGAATGGGTTCCCCTAAAACTTACTCGCACACTCTCTGATAAAACTATTGCCTCAGAGAAAGACTCTCATTGCATTTACATTCAACAGCTACGAAGTATTCACGTCTAGCTTGAATTTAGCGGCTTTGCTGTATCTGTTGTGTCTCCTTGGCGAGTTATTGGGAGGTTAATCCATGGTTAATAGATGCGGTAAATAGATCCGAAAATATTTTTTATACTTCAGATGATTGTATTATGCCTATAACCATCCAGTGACTGCAAGTCATAAGTAGACAAAGTTCCATCGCAATCGGATGACCAGTACGACAGCACATACGAGACATACAGACAAACATTCATATTTATTTGTATAGATAGGATGCTATTGTTTGCTAACGGATTCTAAAACCTTCCACGTCTTTGAACATTCATTAGGATGGATTTAATTCGTCAAAATAGAAGTAAGAAGACAGACTAATGGAGGAGTTGTTTATATTTAATAATAATAAACACGAAATATTTTCAGTGTTAGGTGTAAATGCTGCAGATAACTTGTAATATTCTCTGAAAAAGAAACTAATTCGCAATAAAATATTTAAGAATTTTGTTTTTCTGTAAGGAGCATAAACATTAAATTATGATGAATAAATGGAAATCTTATTTTCTTAAAATTTGGTAATTCACTTTTCTTCAAAGTAAGAATTTTTTAGATGTTTAAAATATGTCTTTTTTATGTTATTGAATGTTGTTACTACATTATTAAATTTTTATGGAAATATTTTGTACAATCTGCCGTTTTCTTACTCATCTTAACCGTTACTTTTAAAACTGAAAATAACTTATTCCAAGAAGGAATTTATTTTTCTTTTCTTAACGTAAAAGTCAGGCGCAATTCATTTTACAGTGCTACAATCAAAACCATCTTTTGTTATTTATTTCAAAAACATTCCTTTTCGCTTTTTTTTAAGTGAAGCCAAATTTGAAGGAATTTCATCCCCTTTTTCCCAGCGAAGTTTAATCCTACTAATAGAAATGCCGACAGTCTGATTTGAGTGTTTCGAAGAATGAACGACTGGAATAAACACTTCCCCATTTATTATTATTATTTTGCTTTTTTTCACAATATTTAATGATATTATGTAAAAGTTTCTTCTCACCAAATATTGGAAGCCGTTTGTCACTTGAACTTAGCCGTATAAGCAATCTGTAAGCCGGATAATGAGTATGCAATTTTAATGATACGTACGGAAACGACATGATATTCACAAACTGGAGAAAAAGATTATGTGAAAAAGTATCCAATCGGGTAGAAATTAAAGTCAGATTGATGAAGAATTCCGGAAATGTTTTCCGTCTTTTCTCGCCTCAGCTCTTAACGAAGTGGTAATCTCAGAAATGAACTACATTAATCAAAGAATAAAAACTGTGCTATCCAACATAATTGAAAATGAAGGACGTGTCATAGCGTATCTCATCAAACACTTGGGTAAGACTTAGAGCCGTTTATAAGGAATTATTAGGCACTTTTAATTATGTAAACTATTTCCTTCACAACTTCCATGGAATCCAAACCACTGAATTTTTTTCTACGTTATAATAATGTTTCTTTGGAATTTTTTTAAAATTTTCAAGTACTTGAAAGAGAGGCAGCTCACTAGATTCAAATATACAGAGAATATGATTTTGAAATCCACCATTGCACAATAATATTGCTTGTAAATGCTGACACATTCTTTTGAAGCTTCTTACTATAAGATATAATAATTGAGTGAATTTCTAAAAAAAATTTAAAATGGCAAAATGTTATTTAATAACAGCTTCCGAAGGGAATGCACACACACGACAGGTGATAGTTGAATGAACGTCTTGTTTAGAGATCTTCTGAATGCTTTGTGCTGCTGGGGTAATTCGATTATTGATTTATTGTTTCCTTGGGGTTAATGACTTCTACAAGTGTTCTCTTTCATACGTTTGTTTTGTTTTCTAGTACCTGAGTTTCAGTATTTTCTTGGGGAATGAAATATCGATATCCCTCACTGATCTTATTTCATACAATTACAAGATACTCATTAAAAATATTAAATATAAGTTAATAAATGTAATTCCCTTCTTTTTCTGAAACTTCTTTGAACGTTTCTTTTGATGAATGTCCTGAGAGTTAAACTTCTTTTAACGTTAAAACTTCTTTTAACGTTTCTTTCAATAACGTTTTTTAACGTTTCTTTTTTTTTTTCTTTCCGGAGAAATTTTTTTTCTACACCCAACAGCCATAAAAATTTATATTAGTTAAGAAAGTTTATATAAGTTTATATTTCCCGTTTTCTGATTCACTTTGAATTTTTTTTTCTTTTGAGTGATATCTTTCAACTGGTTCCTCTCAAACTTACTCAGATGTTTTCCGAATAATAGATTGTGGGAAAAAAATGAGCTTTTATGCTCATGTTACAAGAAAATATCCTGTCATTTTCTAAAATTCTTCCTAAAAACCAATTTGAAGTTTTGTCTCTGCGGTTGTCTTACTTTTATTCCAATTCTAAGCCTATTATTTCTATTTCCTCCCCATTTCCTGATTTTCACTCTCAAAAAGTCTTTTTCCTTCATTTTTGATTGAGATACATTTGCAAACTAAACACAAAAGTATTCGTAACATTTTTCATCTAAAGTTGCTAGCAAATTATTCTGCATTGTCAAAATTACAGTAACAGAATAAGAGTCTTTTTATTAATCAATGTTTCTGGATACTTGGGGCATAATTTATCTGGCAACCGATTTTTATCAAGACTTCTCATTTTCGTTATGAAATAAGCAATGCAGAATTTTTTCATGAAATCTGCAGTGTTTTTTCCCCGTTTCTTAACTATATAATTGCCATAAATTTGGGAAGAAATAAGGAGTTGATTAAGCTTTTTCACTGTCAATTAGCGAAACGGCTGAATTTGTAGAAATTGAAAACCCATTCCTGCATATGAAAAATATTCGCAAGTTGTTGATTTGCGACTACTTCAGCACATTGCTTCTATTTGTTATTCTTCCAATTTTTAAGGCCTTTTATTGAGAAAGAAGATTTGATACATTTGATTTTTTCAAAAACTGAAACCATCTCTAAACAAAAAGATTGAATAAATAAAAGAAGTTATCTAAAGAGTTCTTTTAGCAGGATGCGTTTATCATGCGACTTTACCTGCAACATTTCAGTGTCAATTTCAGTTCCTACTTGCCTGTAAAACTGTTTTCCTTACTTTCAAACTAACCACGTTGGATAGCAATATTACACATTAGTAACAATATGCTTATTTCATGCTCAAGGTTAATTAGTTTAAGAAGAATGAATATAGAGTGGTAAATAAAAGATTAAATTGGAATGAAATCTATTCACTATCGTGTTGTTAATTTCCAAGTAATTGAGCTATTAAATTCCCAAACAAGATTCCCTGTATGCCCTTTTTGGCGGCGTTTTTTATGGCGCAGATCTAAATTATTTCGCGATTTTTTACTTACACCCGGCTTAAGGTGGGTTCACACGAGGCCTACTATTGCCCACAAACGTTGCCTCTCTGCTGTTTTCCCAACAATATCCTCGTGTGAACACTTGAGACAAAGCGGACACCGTTTTGCCCAACGGGACAATCATTTGCCATTGTCCCGTTGTGGTGACGTGATTTTCCGGAAGTAGGCGTGATCTTCTATTGTGGGCAATAATAAGCTTCGTGTGAACCCAACTTTACCAATAAATACTTAAACTTCTTTACCAAATATACAAAAAAGTGGCTGCATCGGTCAGTATAATTTTAGTTTTTCCTAAACCCTTTGAACACTGCTTTAGAGCCCTCTTTCCTTGAATAGAAATGCTGCTTTTTAAGCATCTTTCACTTGATATCAGTAGCAATGTGAAGAAAAACGCCGAAGTGATTACAGTCATAAAATTACTTCAATGGTCTTTTATAATTATTTTGAAATCCTTACCTTAAAAAATATCTTAAATATGAATATTTTGAAAAATAAAAAATAAAACACAAGAAAAATAACATCTCGTTAATATTTCGCATTCTTAAAGTAACATATTATTCTGATAGTTAAAATTAGATATATACCGCACAGATTATATTCAATAAGCCGCAGGGAAAAGCCCTACGCTTTGGCCTATTTATCTATATTTGTTGTATGTGTATGAGTATGGTCTGTATAAACACAATTCCAAATGTGCTTGGCCAAAAAGAAGGACATTTTAAAATGTAATTCAGTTTATTTTACATGTAATGAATATTAAGCATAGGAAAGAAGGAGTGATTTTAAAAAAGCACGTCTGTTTATATCGCAATATAGTACCCAAGTGAGAGAAATTATTCCCTTCAGGGATTTTTCTATAAGATTTTGATAGAAATCTCTTTACCGTGTGTCGATCTAGGCAAGGAAATTTTAGATATTTTTGAAAGATAGGGAATTTTATGCCTACGCTTGGAGAATAAGAAATTGCATAAGACACACACAGTGCACATATTAGAAATAATTAAATAAAAAAGTGAGATTTGAATCAGAAAATAAGGGAAAATTTTGCAATGAAGTTAAGGACATATTTAATATTTTCTTTTAATTAATTAAGAAATATCAGTACATGTACATGTATACAATATAATACAAATCAGAGGGCAAGGTCTAGAAAAAGCTTTACAGCAAAACATATTTTTCAACTAATAAGCATTTGTCAACTTGGTTGATTTTTATTGGCGTAAGAGTCATTCTTGGCCATACTGCACCAAACGTATGGTGGATAAGCAAGATCGTGGTGTTAATATCTATGATGATTTCGTATAAAAGGTGTTCAAATTCTAAAAACATTGAAATTTTCATGATAATTGATATAAGCATTTGTCAAGTTGGATTAATCTAAAATGCTGCCTTACTGATAAAACAAATCGATCATTCAATGGTGGTTTTAATCAAATTTAGATTGTGGAAACGAAGATAAATAAAATGATATCATATAAAATATTAAATTTTTACAGAACTTTTGGAGGAAAGCAAGAAACCTTCAGAAGTCCTAAACGAATTATTTTCAGTTTAATATTATCAAAGCGTGTTCCATGCCACAAATATTTTTACTGACCTTTATCGAAGAGAAGATTATAGATGTCTGAAGATGCTTCAACGGTATTTTCTTGCTAATAAATTCAGAAATAAAATACTTCTCGATCCAACTTTTCATAACGACGAAAAATTTGATTCTTTCCTGAAGTAAAATGAGATATTATTAAATTTCGACATTATTAAAAAAAATGTAAGAAGCATTGTTAGAAAATGAAACTGAATAAAACTTGGGAACAATCAATGATTCACATTTAGCCATAGGCCGTTTTGTTGCAATGAATTTCTATTTTCAATACTGTTTCAATTGTTATAAGTTTTCTTTATTTATTTTCAGAATCGACCATTAAAATTATTTAAATAAAAATGATATATTATATAAAACCAGAAACCGTTATGTGTATGGTCTCCCTAAAACCTTCTCGCATACTGTCTAATAAATCAATCATGTCTGAGAAAGAATTACCTGGCACTGGCATAAAAAAAATACGGAATCTTAAATTTTACCACGAAGTTGGCATATTTAACATATCGCGTCATCCTTGGCGAATTATTTGGCGGTTAAACCTTGACATGCGTTAATGTACACAGCAGAAGCAACTGCTCTTTTATATGCGCTACAATGTATGTCTAGATCTGATTCTCGTAAATTTTGCATACATACCGACAACATGAGCGTTTTGCGACAGTTAAAAATTTTTGATTATTCTTGTCATCCGATTGTTATACAAATCATTGAACAGTTGTCAGGACTGGCGAACAGAGATTTTGATGTAATCTTCTGCTGGATACCGAGTCACCTTGGAATCTGAATGAGCTTGCAGATCAGACCACAAAGCTGGTTTCAGTTGCTCTTGATTTCCGTGTTCCCTTCTCTGATATTTCAGGATATATCAAACAATATGGCTATGGAAAGTAGCAGGAAGTTTGGGATGTGCAAATTGATAATAAACTACATACCATTCAACCAAAAATAAATATGTAGTCAGTTTTACCGAACGAGGCGCGAATGTAAAAATAATTCGTCTACGTATTGATCACACAAGATACAATCATAGACATTTGTTGTTTGGTGAACGGACCCCTCATTGTAACAACTGTGGAGTGATTAATTCTATTGCACATATTCTTACTGAATGCCTTATTTTTACTTCACATCGTTTAACTCACTTTCATTCGTCCATTTTAAATATACGGGACCCATTGGGTGAGAAACCTTACACAAAACTGTTTGACTTTTTAAGAGCTATTGCTTTTTTGAATAGCATTTAATATTTGAGATTTATTTTTATTCTTGAGCGATATCATTTTAAATCATAGACCTTCTCAACTTTTGACATGTTTGCAATACATCCTTCTTTCATTGAAACACTTTATAATGGAATTATTTAACTATTCTTGTGGATAGCGCAGCTTGTCCAGAGTTCGACCGTAACAAAACACAATGTACTACTTAAAAAAAACACACCATACCATACCATAGCATCCAAAAATCTAATTTGTGTTTTAAACATGTTTTTTTGAGCTCTGTTGAAATAAAAATTTGACACAAAACTGCTTTCTTAATAACATATTCTCATACCACATTTGATATATTTATGTCATTGCATTTTTGAATCATCACATATAGTTATTGCTGAAAAAACAAACCGACATCTATATAAATGAAAATGAATGTATGTCTCTTATGTCTTCCTAAACCTTTCCTCCGATGGCGATGACAATGAGTCAGCTTATTGCTTACACCTACGGGATGGTTATAGGGAGAGTATAAGGATGAATCTCCAAATAACTTGCCAAGGAGAATAGATTCTGTAGAAACACAAAATCCCTCTAACCAAGTTAAATATTTTGTAGCTATTGTACGTAAATAAAGTCATTCTTAAAGATCACAACTTTATTACAGATTATGCGAGAAAATTTCAGGAAGACCAACACTGGGTTTTAATTAAATGTTACCCTTTTTTTGTAGTAACTACCAAAAATATTATAGTACAAATCATTTTGCACCAACTTAATTTTCAATAAATTATCTTTTCAATTATATTAATGATTTTATGGTCTAAATATATTTTCTATCATTAATCCATTTTAAAAGAAAATATTTTAATCCCATTTTCTAAAATTAAATTTGAGAATTCTGAAGGAATATGAAACGAATCACGAGATACAATCAATATTTTCTTTCATTACCCTTCTGAAAGAACACCAAGTTTTATAAGTCTGAAAGAAGGCATGAATCTAATATATTAAAATGAATATTTGTTTGTTCGTATTTTATATGCTGTCGTAACGTTAATCCTGTGTCGATAAAACATTGCCAAATGATTGATTGATTGCGCTTAATAATTTTTTTTTCTGCGGCGGCAACGAGTAAGGCATCAGCTAGTATCAGATATTTGCAAACTGAACAGTATAGAAGCTAAACCTTTCTTATCTGCTGCTGTTAATTTTCTGTATATAATTCAATGCAGAAACTTGTTGATGGTTATATACAAGCCCAATTAGTAGAATGAAAATAAATAAATGTATCAAACGTTGAATTTTACTAAACGTTTTTAACTTCCCAGCAAGTAACAGCCTTCAGGAACATTAAAGAAATTATTGCTATACAAATTGTAATTTTTTGAAAAAATGTTTTATAAAGAATAGGATCCTTATTTACCTTGACTACAGAGAAGAGAACAAACGTTTGAGAGTGCTTCAAATGAATCAGTGCTTCAAATTAAAAAAAACTCGTAGATCAGAACTAAAATCACAACTTTTCAAGATGAAATAGAAAATCCTAAGATGAAAAAACGACTCTAAATAATATTGATTTTGGATATTATTCAAATAATGATTAAAAAACTTTGTTAGAAACTGAAACTATTGTAAACTTTAAAGAATACGCATTCTACTTAACAACATTGTTTTTGCTTTTATTTTGTTGCGAATTATTTTTTCTCAACAATAATTTCTATTATTTCAGCTCATTCCTCTGTGTTTTTGTACTAGAAATTGACCATAAAGCTTATTTTAGCAAAAGTGAAGCTATGCATCTATACAAAACACTAGATGCTTCATATATGCTCTATTAGTCACCTTTAGCAATATATAGTCGAAATATTGGTTGTATATAGTTAAATGCAGAAACTCGTTGATGGTTTTATGTAAGTTTGCTTGATTATTGCTTAGATGTGAATTTGCGCACAAACATGAAAGCCGTGTTATTTTAATTTTCTTATCTGTTAACCCTTTATTTGCCGAATTTTGTTTCCATCCACTTTTCAACTTCATATTTGCACCCGTAGTTGTTTAGTTTCCTTTGCAGAATAATCCCAGGGAACCCAAGAAAACAAATGTAATGAGCAGAAATATTTTAATTGATTTAATTATTTATTCAATATTTTTGATTCCTCCTTTTTACCTTATATTAACTTCAAGTTACTTGGGTTACATTCTCCGTGCTCTTTAGAATACCATCGGCAAAAATAGTCATGCAGTAAAGATATAAGTTAGATTCAAACGGTACTTTCAGGTATCGTGAGTAAATAAAGGGTTAAACACAAAATCATTGTTTAACCAAAAAAGCCCTCCCCCCCCAAAAAAAAATCTGGAAAACTAATGAAAAATAGAAAATGCAACAACACAAAAGCAAAATAATTATAATAATAATAATTCAACTCTAGAAAGTTTAGAACCCATGCAATTTCCATGCCTTGTTTGAATAAAGAATATTGTTACAAGCAGTTAATCAGATTTTACGCACTTTTTTTTTTGCATGGAAAGCTGCTCTTTTATGCATATAAAAAATTTCTTGATTGTTTTGCTTCCACTCTGTATCGATTTCATGTTTTTATATTTATTGTTTATTTTATATTTTCCCGGTTTCTTTTGTTAGATGGGATGCTTATAAAAATTATACCTGAGTTATTTTCTTCAAGAGGACTCAAACAATCACACATACGGGATTACTCAGAGGTGATGTAGTTTCAGCAGTTTCTTACACTGCTCTATTACAAGAAAAATATTTACAGCTCTGATCCTTAGAGAACGAGTTGCCACCGCTTATTCGTTTTATTTCATTGTAGTTTTTTTATATCAGAAATACTTGTTTAATTGAGTTTAATATAATTGAGTTTTCTTTTTCATTTCAATCCCTTAGCAAGATGGAGAGTCAGTAAAAAATAATTGGATACTGTAATGAAATATGCAAGGACCTGACCATTTCTACCTCATAAAATATTATTTCCCTAGTAATAATTCCTTCAAAGCATTTGAATTTTTTAATAAACCTGCTTCTGGCCTCCTCTAAGCCTAGCAACCCTAGGCAGCTGCCTATTTAGAACTACCTGCTACATGAAGTATCAAGCAATTTGTACGTAGTTGGAGGGCCTATAAACATTATAACTTTAAAATTGGATATAGCTTGTTATCATCAGATCTGATATTTTGTTATTAAAGTAAAAATAAGTGGTTCTAAAAAAGTAATTGGAAAATCATTCAAAAGTATAACAATTGAATATTTACCAATAATCGTTAATGCAAATATTCTTCAATTGTTATAGCATAATAAAAGATGCATATGGAATATGCATGATCTGGGAATGTAATAAGTACTACCAAATGATTTCAATAAAGATTTAATTCAAGAATATACAACAGACAATTCTAGAACATTTTTTGGTTGCTTTGAATGATATTTCACTTGTTATTAATTTACATATTTTGCAACATTCTTTTCTCATAATCACGTTTTATTCTTACCCATATCTTTTGATTCCATAAAAAATTTCATTTAGAGAATTCTCTAAAAGAATAAATTAAAAAATTAACCCAATCATCTGCATATTTTATAGTAATCGAAAATTAGTAGCAATTACTTTAATAGTAAAATGATAGTTATAAAAATCTCTCAATAAATGTTGAGAAGAAAAATAAGTTCAGTTTTCTACACATAGATGGCGCGCACTCACCAGAGTGCGATTTCGGCTCTGATCAAGAATAGAATTACAATACAGATAACATTGAAAGAATAGGATGTAGAAAGTTATTATTTCTTCGACTTCATGCATATGAAATAAAATTAGAAAAATGCAGCTAAACGAGTTGGAAAATAGTTTGCGTTACTTTAAGCTTTTGAAAAAATTAAAGAAATAAAAGAAGCAGATATATTATCCCAAATATTGTTTTAAAAAATTGGGAATTCTTAAACACACGGTATATTAACATTTCTATTGATTTAAATACAGATATGGCCAATAAATTTTCAAAGAAGAATTTTTCTCTTGATTATTCAGTATTTTTCAGAGAAAAAAAATTAAGAAAAATCTTTATAGCAAAACGTTTTTATTAAAATGTGTAGAATAATTATTCAAAATGTATTGGTTTATATCAGGGTGAGTGCTTTTTTTCTGCTTCCACAGTAGAATAATGATATGTGAAGCATGTGACGCATTATATAGTAAATTCTCTCCGATCTTACTTTTAGTAGAGTAAAAGCTTGATGTTGGTCAGTTCCTCGTTTTATATTGTTTCCTCATTAGCACAAAATGACAATATATTGTTATCTTCGTGACATTTCACAACTAGTAACAAAGGAGATACATCTTGTTCAAATAGTAATATGTATGCATTATAAAACTAATTTGTAAATACAAGTATTGCATTATAGGAGGATATAAAGCTACTATCCATGCGATTTTGATTTTAAGCTGCTGTGAATTCGTTTTGTATCGCATGCAACTGTTTCTTTTCCTTAATTATTTCTTGTGATCTTCTTTTATATTCATCATACACTCGGCGCGTTGCTTCTACAGGAGAAATAATCTTGGAAATATCGTTTGGAATTTGAAAAAGTTATCGGTTTCATTAAAAAGGATATTTATTTTCTTGTCGGCAATGAATACATTCAATGAAATTGAAGGATATGTG
Organism: Argiope trifasciata; assembly: GCA_026543055.1. Classification (NCBI taxonomy): domain Eukaryota; kingdom Metazoa; phylum Arthropoda; class Arachnida; order Araneae; family Araneidae; genus Argiope; species Argiope trifasciata. The sequence goes on from JAPMOQ010050871.1 coordinate 339,210, forward strand.
AAGAAAAGCATATTCTACTTTATAACTCTATTTTACCGACAAATATTCATTTTTATGTATTAGATTTGTGTATTCTTTTAGAATTGTAAATCTTGGTGCCCTTTCAGAATGGTCATGAAAGAAACTATTCATGGTATCTCGTGATTCATTCAGAATTCTCAAATTTAATGATAAAAAATGGGATTAAAATACTTTCTTTTAAAAATTGATTCAACATATATTTATATCATATATGTATTTATACCATAAAAGGGTTAATATAGTTAAAACGATAATTTTTGCAAATTAAGATGGTTTAAAATTATTCGTACTACAATATTTTTAGTAGTTAATCACTGCGAAAAACGCAAAAATTTAATTAAGATTTAAAAACTCCAAGGTTATTATTCCCAAACCTTTCTCTCATAATCTGTCATAAAGTTGTTACCTCTTATATTGACTTACAGGACATTTGCTTACTATAGCTACAAAAATTAACCTTTTTCTTGGATGTAGCATTTCTAAAGAATCTATTGTCTCCCTGGTGAATAATTTTGAAATTAATACTTGCTAAACAAATGCGATTGAAATTCGATTTTTTTTTTTCATTTTAGATAATTGTTCTATCCCTATACCCATCCCGTAGGTGGCAGCAATAAGCTGACCCAGTTTTATTGTAATCGGACGAAAGGTTTAGGAAGGCATAACAGACAACATTCATCTTCATTTTTATTTATTTCAGTCAACAATTTTAGTTTATGATTAAATATCGAATTTCATCCATATTTAATTTTTGTATCGCTTTCGTTGAAATTCAGGCAAATTGCTCATAAGCAGAGAGACATAATTCCATTATTCTTCATTTCAAAATCAAGTTGATCAATACTTCGAAATCAAAATTTCAAAATTAATTTTTTATGTTTTCAAAATTTTCTCTGTGAATTATCTTCTATGAAAAAAAGTAAAAGTTACGTATACCGAACAAAGTACTTTCATAGAAACATTATGAAAAGATTCAAAATTCATCAGATTTGCTACGTAGATAATTCTACACCTGAAAAGCAAATTTTTTTTCAATGCTTCTTTCAAAAACGATTAAAAGAACCGAGAATTGTTTGATATTTTTATTCCATTTTATGATTTGACTCAGAACAGGTGATGCTGATGTCAGACGGTTTCATTTTCCTGTCGAACTCAGCCCAATTCCAATCAACTTCACTACAAAGGAAAGAAGAGATGTTTTCACGAATGCCTGCAGATACTGTTGACAGTTACTATCCTGCTATTAATGTCCCGTTTTATTTGTTGAAGGGAATTTTACGCATAATTCTTGGAAGTTCATGGTGTGATTCTTGGAAATTTCATTTAAGTTTCTCTTTAAAAACATTGTAAATAAAACTGTAGTGTTTTATAAGATTCTGAATTTCGAAAATTCGAAATGTGTTTCAATATAAGAAAACTTTTAACAGCAACTCGTAACCTTAAAAACTCGCCTAAAAATAATAGGAGGCATATATGTACATATCACGTTTCTGTCTCCCGATTATCAGTCTGTAAACGTCATAAGGCACTGATTGCTGCAATTAACTATTTGCACTCAGAAAAGTAATTCAATGCATAATTATTCACCTTATAAAAAGATTTGTTTACTGCTTGAAAAATAAATGTACGTAATTGTTTTAAGTCAAATTTCTTTGAAAAAGTAATCTAGAATAACTAATATAGAATAAAAATTATTCTAGCGAGAGGCACCATCCGAGTGTAAAGGGTTAAAACATCAAAATATAGATTAATGCAATAGCAGTAAAGAAGTTTATATCGAAAAAAAGCTGTATGATATAGGAAGACTGAGAAGATTTCTGAATCAAATCTCTACCCCAATGACTTTGACTCAGAGATAATAGAAAAAAAATATTTCGATAGTAACAGGAAGCATAAGTATAATGATTTTTCCACAACCATAGTTTCCGCTTTGAAACGGGGAGGGAGCTTACTCACAGTTATTATTAACTAGCAGCCTTTGGCAACCAGCTGGTTCGCCATGAGTAATGCGTTCTAAAATTTTCAGTTAAATCATATATTCATTTGCCAAAATTTAAGAAATAGTTAAAGTTAAAAGATTCAGTTATTAGTAGTTAAAGAGTCGGTAACTTTAATCAGAAAAACTTTTTGAGTTAAATGCTCTAATAATTTATCGATTATTCTTACCAAATATTAAAAATGTTTTTTTCGGTGATATTGCCAAAATATTAAATATGGATTTTAAAAAAAGCGAAAAAGGTTAAAAATTATTGAATTAATGACACAGACATTGCAAACGATTATAAAAATATGCCATTAAGTCGGGATTTCAATGCATATCCTGTCTAAATTCAATCAGGTTTACTGTAAATAAAGATAATTTATGGAATTAATGATATAGATATTGCAAACAATCATAGAAACCTTTGCTTTGCATTTATTTTTTAAGCAAATATCACATTTTATATTTCTTTTATTTTATCCGGTCACGTGCTAAAAGTTGCATTTCTTTAGATTTGATTTGCGGTAATAGTTGATTTTTTATTTGAACTTCCGGCATTGTTTTCTTTTATTTTATCCAGTCACATGATAAAAAACATGGTTAAAATATTTCTTTAAAAATTCGCTAAAAATAGAGGCTTATGTTATACATTAAAACACTGATGCCATTAGAAAGCTAATTTTTTTATCTTTAAATTGATGTTAAAATCATGTTTGTCCGATAATATTTTCGGAAGTTATAGAGGAAAAACGTCGAAATTTCGCTTAAATTTTAATTAATTCAAATTCTAATTAAAAATTCGAAAAAAGGGCTCCGAGGTGCACATTCCCGACCTCCAAGGTATACATGTACCAAATTTGGTAACTGTAGGTCCAACGGTCTGGCCTGTAGAGCGCCAACACACACACACACGCACACACACACACACATTGAGCTTTATTATAAGTATAGATAATCAGTTGTTAGTAATACTGACTAGTTATTATTAATAACTAGCTGGAAGCCGACGGTTTGTTGCAGCCGAAAAAAATAATATTGAGGGCAATCCATCAATCATTTGGCAATGCTTTATCGAAATAGGATGAAGGGTGAGGCAGTATAGAAAATACGAGCAAACAAATGTTCATTTTTATAGATTAGATGAGTGTATTCTTTCGGAATTTCTCAACTTGATGTTCTTTCAGAATGATGATGAAAGAAACTGTTTATTGTATCTGGTGACTCGTTTCATATTCGCTCGAAATTATCAAATTTACTTTTAGAAAATGGGATTAAAATATTTTGTTTCGAAATTCATTAAGCATAGAAAATATATTTATACCATAAAATCGTTAATATAGTTTAAAAGATTTTTTTTTTGAAAATTAATATGGTGCAAAATTATTTGCTCTGCAATATTTTTGGTAGATACTGCAAAAAATGCCAAAATTTAATTGAAATTTAAAAACCCCAAAACTTTCTTATAATCTGTAATAAAGTTGTTACCTCTGAGCATGACTCGCATATCCTTTGCGTAGTATAACTACAAATATTTAACCTTCAACTTGGATTTATTTCTACAGAATCTATTCTCAGTTGGAGATTCGAATTTTTTTTTTCTTTCAATTTTAGATAACTGTACTATCTCTATAACCATTCCGTGAATATAAGAAACAAGCTGATCCAGTATTCATCGCAATCGGATGAACGGTCTAGGAAGGCATCAGAGACATACAGACAAGCATTCATTTTTATTTACATAGATAATCAAGCCGATTATTATTAATAATGTCCTGTTTGTATTAATTATAACAGATTTTTATTACTAACTAGCTGCCTTTGGTGACCAGCTGGTTCGCCATGAGTAATTCGTTCTAAAATTTTCAATTAAATCACATATTCATTAGCCTTGAAGTAACTCCGGGCATGTATTGGCCTGAAATAAATATTTTCTTTAAGATGATGGACGGAAAGTTCTAAAAGTACACCTTTTCCTAATAATATTCTTTAATTTTATGAATCAGTCAGTTTGAACCATCGTTTATGCTTCCAAAATATTAAAAAAAATTTCGATGATGTTGCCAAAATATTAAATATGTTTTTTTAAAGAAAGCGAGAAAGGGAAAAAAGTATTTAATTAATGATACAGATATTGCAAACGATTACATAAATATGCCATTAAGTCGGGATTTCAATGCATATCCTGTCTAAATTCAATCAAGTTTACCGTAAATAAAGAAGATTTATTGAGTTAATGATAGAGATATTGCAAACGATTGTAGAAACCTTTGCTTTGCATTAATTTTTTAAAGAAAATATCATATTTTATATTTATTTTATTTTATCCTTTTTAAATCTAAAGAAAGTTGCATTTCTTTAGATTTATTTTGCGATGATAGTTTTTTTTATTCGAACTTCTGGCATTCTTTTATTTTATCCAGTCACGTGATAAAAACATGGTTAAAATATTTCTTTAAAAATAGAAGCTTACGTTATAAATTAAAAACACTAATACCGTTAGAAAGCTAATTTTTTATCTTTAAATTGATATAAAAATCATACTTGTGCAATAATATTTTCGGAAGTTATAGCGGAAAAACGTCGAAATTTCGCTTAAATTTTAATTAATTCAAATTCTAATTAAAAATTCGAAAAAAGGGCTCCGAGGTGCACATTCCGGACCTCCAAGGTATACATGTACCAAATTTGGTAGCTGTAGGTCCAACGGTCTGGCCTGTAGAGCGCCAACACACACACACACACACACACACACGCACACGCACACACACACACACATTGAGCTTTATTATAAGTATAGATGACCGGAAAGTATCATTTATAATCGATCATTCACATAGATGGTAACATATGCATGAATAGAAAACAATTAGATAGACAATTAAAATAACGCAGTTTCAGTATCAATTTGACTGAAAGAGGGGCATGAAGTTTTATTGTCTAATTAAAGCAAGCAAAGCGACTGAGTGCCAAGTTTGTCTAGTTGAAGTTAGTCACTTTTGTGCACTCGTTTCCCCAAGAGGTGATATAATTAGCAGAATCTCAAATAGCCCCCTATCACAAGAAAGTTATCGTAACTTCTAAAAAGCTTCCAAAACTCAACAAAAAAAGATAACAGGTATTTTTGAATCATTTATTCATTTCGTCAAGAAAATAATTGACACGAAATATTTTCTAAGAATCGTGCATTTTTATCTGCCTGTACAGTGCCTGAGTGAAATAGAAAGTGTAGCACTTTACACATGGCAATAAACACATGGCTTGTCTCTCCGATATTCTATTGTTATATTTAGAACCCGACTGTAATCCTTATCTTTCCCGTGAAGCCTGATTCGAGCGCAAAATGAAGAAGCCCTTTCTATCTCAAGCGAGGAAACTTTTAGAGATTGTGAAAATAACGAGAAAAACTGTCATGAAACGATCTTGAAATCTTTGTTAACCTCTTAACTATTTCGCTTTCCTCATGACTGAATGAATTGAAATCTTAAATCCGAGAACATTCAATTGATTGAGAACATTGTTACGCAACTGATTCAGTCAATAATTCATAAAATTTTGGAATATTTCTAGACTAAGCGTGCTGTTGTTTCTTACGGCACATAAAAATCGCCGAAAATCATTTCCAAAAACACAGAAACGGGCACTTAATAAATTCACGTGTTCACAATACCACAGCTTTTTTTTAATTATAATTTAAAACAATTATGAACAGCATTTAAATCACAATATAACTGTGAGTCTTTAATGTCATGAAATCATTGCGATCTTTAAAATAAAGATATCGAATTTTATCCCGATATGTATTTTATATCGAGCAATATCGAAATGACAATATCTAACGATATTCAACTAACGAATAAAATATCGATGAAAGTTAGACACAGAATTCACAAAGGAAGGGATATGTTATTACTTGTTAGAATTTTAAAAAAATTTGAAAAAAAATTTTTGAAAATTTTTTTGCAAATAATATATGCTAATTTTTAAGAGTTTTAATCATTTATCGAAGTTTCATGCATTATTCTCTTCATTTGATGCTTTTATTCATCTTGTTGTGACATCTGTTCAAATCTACTACTGTTTGTTTACTTCTCTACACTGGAACGAAGACATATATAGTATAACTTTATCCAATATTGTTACATATACATTGTATTCTATTAACAATATGCGTAAAACGTTTCGAATAATAGAACAAACATACACTGTTACGAACGTGTAGTTCTGCTTTCCCGCACTAATACTGTCATCGTAAGGAAAACAGATTTACAGTTATATGTATTGAATAGTGAATGGGTGTGACCCAGGGCCTGGCGTCAAACTTGGCAATCATTTGGCGACTTGTCGACGAATTTGGCAACAAAATGGAAAGTACCCGACGCATCAAGAATTTTCCCGATCCGTCCATTAGGAGCCGAGATACATCCAGAATGCTCCTGATTGGTCTAGAAGATGTTAGCCCCGCCTCCCGCCGGTATATATTAGAAGCCAGTCTGCAGAGGAGTTGAATCGGTAAAGGAGTAGACCTGAATAGAGAGGTCTAGAAGAGGAATCAAGTCGAAGTACGACGATCTGGTGTTCAACGAAGAAGACAAGAAGCGCGGCGGAATTGATCAAGTAGACCTAAATAGAGAGGTCTTGAACTGCGGAGTCCTGAACGGAGGATAGCTGTGTGTCATATTCTGACGAAGCCTGCGTCGTGTGTCGTAGCCCGTTGTGTCGTCGTCGGGAACTTAGCTGTCCCGAACTGAGGAGTAGTCCCGTTGTGCGAAGTAGTGAGTCGGCAGCAAAGGCAAGAAGAGACAGAGGAGTAATTTCAGCCTGTTCCGAAGAGACCTACGTGAGTGTAGAAAAAATCCCTTAAAGTTTCCCTCTCTTGCCTGAACCCTGTCTGGCCGCTTTGTGAACTGTGTCCATTGTCACTACAGAATTTCTGCCTGTGGACTACTGTTGCTATCGTGAGCTACTGTCTGTAGTAGAGTACTGCTGTGTGGTGTCCTGTGTTCGTCTCGGCTGTATATAGTTGTTTCCTTACATAGCTGTGTGGTAAATATTTGTCGTCTTTGTGCTGTCCTGTCTTCGTTCTGTAAATAAACGTCTGTGTTGTGTCTTCTACTAAAGGACTGATCATTGTGTACATCATCATCTCATCTCTAACACAATACGCACCCACTATATAAAGCAAAAAGAAACCGACGAATTTCAGTGAAAATTCGTAACAATACTGTACTATATCCTGCATCCACTATAGGATATCCTATAGCGGACTGTAGGCTATTCTATTAAAATATACTGTCTTGGTATAAATACATATATAGTTTAATTTTATCCTACATATAATTTCATCCTACAATATAATTTCATTCATTGACTTCAGTCACTTTACATTGCTTACAATTTTATTATAGAATACTCAATACACTATACTGAGTTTTCTATTATGGCATACTCAGTACATTGTACTGAGTTTTCTATACGCAATACAGTAAGTGTTATTTCCGAATGATTGAAATAATCGTTCATAAATGGTGTTCATATATATGAGTTGTAATGAAATACTATATAATGTTGCTGTATATGAGTTGTAATGAACACATTTTATACATGAGTTGTTACGAATTCTGTTTATAAGTTGCAATGATTTGTATATATGAGTTGAATTCTGTATATCAATTGCAATAAATTGTATATATGAGTATGTATGAATTCTGTATATCAGATTTGCTCTTGTTTGAGTTCCAATGACTTGTCTATATGAGTTGCTATGAATTCTGTAAATGAGTCGTAATTGCTGTTGTTACTTCTGGCACTTTACAAGCTCGCTGACAGAAAGCAGTCAGCGATTTCAACCGAAATATACGTCCCTTGTTTGATCAGTAACGCCAACTAGAGCCATAAGTACGACTTGATTACATCATGCTTCACATTTGCTTGCACAACTCCTTCTTCAAGGGGACACATTAAAAAACTCGCAGATATAACACAGAAAAACAGCCATGCTCGAACCAGGACTCGAACCCGGGATGCCCAGACCACAGGGAAGACATTATGCCAGGACGCTGGCATGAATCGTAATGAATTGTATATATTAATTGCTATGAATTCTGTAAATTAGTAGCCATGAAGTATATATACGAGTTGGAATGAATTATATATATGAGTTGCTATGAATTCTGCGCATGAGTTGCAATGAATTGCATTGTTACCGAATTCACTGCCAGGTTCGCTTGTGTAATGGATGTATGGTTTGTAGCATATTCACCAGACCTTAGTAGAAAACAACGATAACCTTTATTTACACGAAGACAAGACATCACAAAGATGACAGATATTTACAGCCGAGAAGAACCCAAAACAGCACGCAACAACAGCAGCCCACAAGTAGTAACAGCGTCCACAGCATATAAAGCGGTCAGACAGGATTCAGCATGAGAGGGGATCCTCAGAGCTTCACTCTACGGTCTCTCCAGATGGCTGAAACACACCTCCGTCTCTTTTCGCTTGAACTGCCGGCTCACTAATACTTCACACGACAGAATACAGCATACAGCAATTTAGCACTCCGCCGTTGCTTCGTTATCCTCTCTAAGGCCCATTACTTGCCGGTAACTCCGACTACAATTCACGACTATTCCTCTCAGCTTGCGAGTGCCGGCCTTTTATAGTTCTCGGGTGGCGGGGTTAGTATTTTCTAAACCAATATGGGCGTATCTATTGAATGGATGGATCGTTAAAATTCTTGATGTTTCCAGTTTTATCCATTTTGTCCCCAAATTCGTCGCCAAGATTGTCATCAATCTCTGAGGTCAATGACGAGGCACCAAATCAGTGCTCAGGGTTGATCTTAAAATTGTCTTTCTTACAATGTCAATATTCATGCGGTGAAGCAAAATTACAGGTTCATAACAGTGTATATGATTAACTTTGAATTCCGTATATGCTTTGCAATGAATTCTATGTATTAATTGTCAGAAATTATACCTAAATATTCTATTCTATACTCAATGATTCACTGCAGTGAGAATCTTTATCATTCATTAATTCTGCCAATATCAATTAATTCAATTTCATTTTTAATTTCAGAATCCTTATTAATTCCTTTGCTCAGTCAGAAGTGCTGCACTAAAAAATAATCAGAAAGTTCTCATAAACTACCTGAATTTCAGGCGTTATTATCTTCATTTTATGCTTTTATTTCTTTTATTTTGACATCTGTTTAAAATATATTCAATGCTACAATAACAATTTAAAGGAAATTCAATGAAATAATTTTCATTTTGGATTCGGGACTATTGAACTAAACAATAAAATTTTATTTTATATTGCAGCTAAAACGTTTTAATTCTGTTTTTCTCTCACACAAACATTTAATTTAGAATGAAATTCTCTTTAAAATCATATCAAAACATAAATGACTACATAATAGAAAAATAAACTTACTTTAGAAAAAAGAAATGTGTAATGAAAAATTTCAAAAATAGAGCTTGATTTTAGACTGCAGAATAAACAAATATTTCGCGTGTATCTTTGTTGCACGCGAACATTTTTCTTCAAAGAAATTCGTAGAGTGATGAATGACTCAAAAAATCTTTTAAAAGAATTCTCACGTAACCTCAAACGCTAAGCAGCAATTGGATGAAGCTAAAAATAAACTAATTAGTACTTCCAAAAGGAAGTTTTAACTCCCAATTAGTTACTTGGTCGGATGTCATCTGTGGGGTTGTATAACAAATGCGCTCAATCGCATTTGCTCTCATCGTTAGAAAATGTCATTTGAGCACAACTCGTAGGTCTATTGGTAATTAATTATCCTTCATATCGCCCAATGTCCCTTCATTCGCAAAAAAATTTGGCGAAATTTGATAGAGGATATATAGATAATACATATTTCTTGTTTCGATAAGCTAGCGATGGGTAGTTGAAAAACGTAATATAATTATCTTTTGTCCTGCACGGGAACTAATAATTAATTATCCTTTAACACTTTGAATGCCAAGGCAATTTTCAGAAACCTGGCCTAAAATAACACTAACTAATTTGAACTAATTTTTATAATTTGTTCGTTTTTTCATAAATGTTCTTTTCGTGCAAGCCAGCATTGATTTTTTGTTCTTTTCCTAGAAACCATCTATCGATATTTTGCACTGATATACTACGAGTTAATTCGTAGCTACACTAAAATGCCGAATAAACACAGAACGAGTTAACTCGTAGTTGGCGTCCTAGAAAAAAACGCAATCTACGAGTTATCTCGCAGTTGCCATTCAACGTGTTAAAATGCGAGAAAGAATTTTCGAATTCTTATTTATTTATTTGCGTTTAATAGACTTTACGGTTAGTATTAACATTTTGCTCATAGGGAAAAACATAAGGATTTTTTTCTGAAAAAACATAAGTTTTTTAATCCACATGATTTCTGGGTAAGATTCCTGCATTTTGTTCTTAAAATTTAAAGGCTAAAGTTTAATTAATGATTAAAAATGTGGATGCCATTATTTTCAAATATGGATTACTAAAAAAACAGTAATTTCATCAATGATATTGCTTTTAAGAAAGTTGTGACTCTGGAAAACTAATTATAATAATTGAATACATATCATACTGTTTTTGAATTCAAAACGCAACTTATAAAAGCAGATTTCTTTTTTTTTTTTGGTTTTGCAAACATTCAGACATATTTGAGACGCAAGTCAATTGTATTATTCTTCAACTTTTTGTAACTTTTCTCAATTAAATAAATTCGCACACTTGGCTTTTTGTGATTATTCATTTTATCCAATATTCCCATTCCGTTATTCTGTGTGCGTATTGCTTTCTTACAAAATTTGTAGATTCTTTGAAGTATAAAAGCCGTAGAATTTTATTTTGAACTAATGACTTAATTGATAATAAAATTTTAATTATTGATTCTATTCAAGTTCGGAAATAATTCAGTTCTTGATTGAATAAGTTAACAGTTCTGAATTGTTATTGCAAAAAGAAATCAAAATTTCTATTGTAACTTCAACTGCAGGAAAAACGTATGAGTAGAGATGAAGCAATAAAATTGGTTTAGTTTTATCGGTAGAAAGCGCTGCTACAAATTGGTCATGGAAGATTGAAAATTATGATGTAAAATGAATGAAGATTTATTTTTTAAATTATTATATCCCCATTGAAGTACAATATGATACAGATATATATGAAGTGTAAAGAAAAGGAAAGGAAAATAGATGACATATAAAAGTGTTTGAATAGAAAATTTATTTCGATAATAGCAATTTGCAAGAAGCACAAGTATAACTTTATAATAATTTTTTCACAACCATCGTTTCCGCTTGCGGAGGGGGTGGATCTTACTCACAGTTATCAATAATTATTAAGACTGACTAGCCATCTCTATAATTAAAACTGAATGTTTGTCTGTATGTCTGTGATGCGCTGCTGTACCGCTCATCAGATTGCGATGAAACTTTGGCCACTTATTACTTACACTTATTTTTTTCTGTTGAAGATGGAAAAACCAACAAACAAAATATTGCCAATCCTAAAGTCTTGAATAATAGTATAATAATATCTAATACTATAATACGAGGAATGGTTGCCAAGTCGAAAATCGCCCCAGAATTAATAAACTCCGGTAAACTTGGGGGTCTGGGGTTTTTGGCCACGAGGAATCGATTGGCGCCGGTTTTGAAGCGCTACGGTCGAGCAGTTCGGAGTTACAGATAGGATATTTTCAAACTTTGTTAGTTCGCCATAATGGCTACTTAAATTTTCAAGCGGTAACGTGCTGCCATCTATAGCCAATATGGAGAACTAATAAAGTGTTATGTTTATGCTGTTATAGGCTTATAATATGTTTCTTATGTATGTATATATGTTTGGTTTTTCTAAATAAATTTGTCAAAAATATTGGACTTCAACACACTTCAATCTTTACTTTACCTTTGTATAGAATAGTGCACTTTAACCGGTTATCTTTTCACCAATGGTTTCACAAATTTTCTTATGGCATGTATTGTTTTGATAAATCACAATTGAAAATTTAAATCTTCGAGTTAGCTTCGATACCTGTTTTCTCCGAGCGGAGCTCGGTCACCCGCTAGTAATATAAATATAATTAATATTACTTTCGCTTCTCCCTTTACGCTCTCAATTTCAAAGAAAACATTCATTTCCAATTTGAAAATAAGCATTATTCTTTCGGTCATTCCTAATTAAACAAGAGAGTTATTTTAAAATTCCAAACCATATTTCAAAAACTATTTCCTCTGCGGCAGCAACGCTCCAGCCAGTTTTGCATAAAAAATATTGAGTTTGATTTTAAAACGATAAAAAAATTGATGGTTGAAACTAAATTGAAATAAAAATAAAGTATTCGAATTACTAGATTGTGGATGAATCAGTTTTTATGTTATCATTATATTTACGTTTAAACGGCCGTATGTTTTTCTGCTATTTATTTTCTTGTGTGTCATTTTCGTCTTTTGATATTTTCATCAATATGACATCCATTTGTATGTTGTGCAAATGTGATTCTAGCAAATCTTTTAAATGTCAAATGGTTTTTTTTTCTTTTGCGTTGTGAATGGAGCTAAAAATACAGAAAATTTTCTGTGTTGAAACATATAAAACACATGTGCTAAAAATGCTTAAAGTCACATCAATAATAACAATGGAGCCAACCCCCCCCCCCCAAATATTATAATGGGCTCACATTCTGTAATCCTTCCTACGATTTTTTTTTCATCTCATAGTTCATTATTTTCCTTTCAAAAACAATGTCTTTCTTACACTGAATATCACCAGGGAAAATTAACCATAAAGTGAATCCTTCATTTTAAAATTCAAATTTTACAGCAGCTGAGAAAAAATCAGAGAGAGATATATAGCGCAATAAACAAATTGTCGTAAAGTTTCTTTAACAGTATGAGCTACATGATTATCAAAATTTGGAGTTTAAAAAAAAGGCTGTTAAGAAATCAAGTTTTATGAAAACTTTAATTCGAATTTTTAGCCAGCTTTCATCTCAACAAAGCAACAGTTAGTCGAAGGCAGCTAATGATAAGTAAAGTTATAGTATATTTCTAAACGGCCGCGGCGGCCTGGTGGTAAGGTCTCGGTTTCAGAACCGGAGGGTTTCAGGTTCAAGGCTCGATTCCACCGAAGAACCGCCGTGTAAGCAGGTCTGGTGCATTTTCAATCCGTTGGGTCCAAATGTCCTCCCGTTGAGACGGTTTGGAAGTTTGGAGATGGGGGTGCCAGCACAGATGTCATCCTTGTCATTCGACCGTGGTTCAGAATGACGTGGTCCGTCCCAAAATAGGCCTAGTGTTGCTTCAAAACGGGACGTTAATGTAACTAATCTAAAGTTATTTCTAAAAAACGGGCATGAAATAAATTTTGAAAATTAATTAAAAATGATAATAAATCATTTGGTAAAATGATAGATATCATTAACCGGATATTTTTTTTTTTTTTTTTTTGAATTTTAACATGCAGTAAAAATTATTTTCGCTGTGATACTTTTGTGAGTTATCGATTAATAAGGAAAGATTTTATTTAGAAAGATTTAATTTAAAATTTTATTTGAAGTTTCACAAAAATTGCTTCACAATATTTTAACCGCAAAAGTATATACAAGTCAAGTTTAATAGCGCTGAAATAAATGGTAAAAGAGGAAAAACCACAACATGTTCAAAAACACGTAATATTCATCTTTATGATAAGGACGGGTCATTAGATATGATCGAAGTTCAAAATTGTGTGTTCAGCCTTTTTGGAGTTATTTGGGAAAATATATAAATCTAAAATTATCCTGATTCTCTGAGTCACTTATTGTATTTAAAAAATGACGTCAGAGAATCAGAACAAAATAAAATGTCAGCAAATACAATTGAACAGGTTTTCATATTTAGAATAAAATGGCATACTAAATTTTAGATTTGAACGAACTGAAGCTATTTTAATGAGGTTTCAGCGTATTCATATTGAAAAAATATGCATTTCCTAAAAACTGATCAGCATTTTTTTTTTTCAAAATTATTTATATGAGTACCGTTTTTTTAAATTTTGGTCAGTGTGCTTATTTTGAAGAAAAACTGTATGTAATGCTATTTATTTGAATAACTTCAAAGTAAGAAAGCACTTATTAATATATTTCAAGAATTCGATTATGGAAGTAGAAGTAAAGGTAAAATAAATCTTTTTTAAAGATTCTCTCTTACTTTAATTTTAGTAATGTCAATTGCTTTTAATATAAATGCAATGAATATATATTCTAAATGTCTACAAAATGTTGCTATTATTCTAAATGCTTCTTAAAAATTTTACTGAAATCATCTCAAATACATGATTTTTAATATTGCAATGCTGGAGCTGGCAACATAATCAGAGATATTTGCTTTTGTAAATGAAAAAAAATTATATTTTAAATTAAAATTTTAAAAATTCAGTTGTTCAACCGTTACCAATATGCGAATTCTATATTAATGACTTATCCTAAACTATTATAATGATAATAAATATTTTTAAAATAATTAAAAGGCGTATACACGTTCAAAATAACTGGGCCAATCGGCAGCTATTTGAAAGAAGAGGATTAAAATCATTTGAGGTTTATTTATGTGACAATTTATAGAGCGTCGTCCTTTATTTAGCTTCCTTTGTTTTTTCAGTAGCCCCAACTATGGCCAAGAGTACGGCAACTTCATGCTCTACTTTCGCTTGCACAACCCCTATTTATAGGGGTGCACATTCACACTACTCAAAGATGGAACACAGAAGAACAACCCTGCCCGAACCGGGACATCCAGATCACGGGGATGATACGCTACCCCTATGCCAGGACGACGGCATTATAAATTTGGTGAAGGAAAGTTAAATAAATATACAGAAAAATAAATCCTTATCACTAAAATCACGATTGTTCAAAAAAAATTTAAAAAACTGAAAAATGTAACTAAATAAAGCTTTTTCCAAATATTTTTTTTTCTTTATGTTGAAATATCCTACAAATTTGAGGGCAAGAAAATATGCCTTTGATTGTATCATTAGAAATTTTATGTCTCTTACCAATAGGAAATGATAACGTATGACATTATTGTAGATGAAATTAGTAGAACTAAAAAAATAGAATAAAATAAAATAATTTTTAAATTAAATTTTTAAATCTGGAATTTCTAATTTCTATTTCTTGAAGAATGATATTTCTAGCGGGTGGTTTTAATGAAAAATGCATGGTTTTTTGCTTGCCTTTTACTTGTTATTTAATTAAAAAGTCTCTTTTCAGAAAGACACATTTTGTTTTAGCAATTTTCAATCAACCAGACATCTTCAGAGTTAATATAAATGAATATTTTATTTTTTTCTAGATAATCTTTTTATTAATTTTTTGTAGAAAACTTGTTTGTTAACACGTTGAATGCCACGGTAGTTTTCACAAATCTGGCCTCAAATGACACTATCTCATTTGAAGTAATTTTTATAATTATATATTTTGTTCGTTTTTTAATGAATTTTCTGTTCCTGCAAGCCAGGGTTGACTTTTTGTTCTTTCCTCAGAAGCCATCCATAGTTTCCTCAGAAGCCATCCGTAGTTTCCTCAGAAGCCATCCGTAGTTTCCTCAGAAGCCATCCGTAGTTTTTCCTCAGAAGCCATCCGTAGTTTCCTCAGAAGCCATCCTTAGTTTCCTCAGAAGCCATCCATAGTTTCCTCAGAAGCCATCCGTAGTTTCCTCAGAAGCCATCCGTAGTTTCCTCAGAAGCCATCCGTAGTTTCCTTCAGAAGCCATCCGTAGTGATCTCGTAGTTGCCAGTCAAAGTGTTCTGTATAATTCAGCCGCCATCTTCATTAGTTTAATATTTTTCTTTGTTCAGAAATTACGGATAGATAAAAACTGTATTTTTTACATCGAACAAGGCGTTTTTCTTTTCTGAAATATTTTCTAATGAAAAATACGTTCCATCATATCAGCTGAAAGATGAAAGCAATTTATAGTTTTCTGCTCCTTTTTTCTTTCTTTTCTTTGTCTTTTTTATTATTAAACATTTTTCTTAGTCTTTGTTATTACTAAGCCTTCGGCACCATACAAAAGGTATATGGATCTGAACCTTTTGATTCAGTCCTTGTGCAGCTTTTCCACTTCCAATCCATCATCTCAAGAAAGCAACCAGAATCAGCATTCGAACCCGACCTTTCAAAGTCAGGTTATTTGTTTTTGGCAGTGTTTACTGTGCAGATTTGATGAACTCGAATCGTATAAATAGATGTACGTTGAAGATCTTTAAAAAAGAGCAGTGGGAAGAGTTGTCAGACTGTGTGTTTGACCTGTTGTTACGCCAATTTAAGATGCTTTTGCCATGCTTTATATCGAAATATTGGGGTTGGAATCTGTTTTAAAGGTTGTTCCCCAAAGTTTGATGGTGAACTTTATTTAAAATTCAACCTATTATTTTTTGCTCCAAGAACGAGCTAATGAACTTTTTATTCAGTAAATAGAGTTTTTTATGTATACTGCTCTCCTTATGGGGCTTCCTCGACAATAAATTATTCTGCCAAGCTTTTCTCACTTTAGGAACCTGAATGATAGCAGTTATGTTTAATTATTTTATTGCCTTGATAATTTGCATTTCATGGGGTATCTCGAAAACTTTATGCGAGTGCAACTTTATGAGAAAAGATATATCCAATACGCAGAAAATCCGTTGAACTGTTATCATTTATGACAATTTAAATCAACTCATCTGAATATCACAGCAAGAACCGGATGAAATTGTACAGATTAGCTTCGGTGAATTTGATTTTGGATACTACTCGACTGTGCACACACATATAATGATGATAGCGTCGTTAAAGAGATAATAAAGATTATTACGAAGGGATGAAAGTCAACATGCGATTTGAAAATGATATTGAAGTAAAACACATGGTCCGGATGCAATGTGACTTCATTAAAATATCGCAGTTTCCACTTTGACATAACTGCACAATGTTGAGATAATTGTTCTATTAATTGTGAGATTAATTGGGTGTTTAATCTCAGAATTGGGTGTTATTACAATGAACATAAAATAAAGCTGCAAAGAAAAAAAAGTTTGACTTTATTCTGTAAATGTAATAATTCGTAAAGTCTTGAAAAAATACTATACGCTTATTTTTAGACACTTGTACTAATATTAGGAATTGAACTTCCTTTTCAAAGAGTGTGAAATAGTTCAAAAATGCAAAACCATAAAAACTATTCTCAATTGGGGAGACAGACCTCTTTGTTTTTACTAGTCCTAAAAAATCTGATTGAATTAAATCAACTTTATGAATTCATGAACAACTCTACGAATTGAAAATTCTTTTGACTTACGGCTACAAATAATAAATTTCAAACTTCCAATAAACACAAAAGAAACCGGCATTCCAGATTATATTTTTGTTGCACTAAGCACTAAAGAATATGAAACTTTAGCACTTTGTATAACTGGTAACAGAGAAAATACATGGAAAAAAGAAAAGAAAAATTATGTGCAATTTTCATTATTCATTTTAATCGAATCATGTTTAATCCGACAATAATCTGATCCTTTACAAACCCAAATTAACAACCGTTTAGTAAAAACAGAAATTTTTTACAGTTTAAGGAGATCGGTACTTTTAATAAATTTTCATTCATAGCATTTGACCCAAACACATTGCTTCTAAAATTCGTCTCAATATTTAAAAAGAAAGATTTTTTTTTCTTGTTCCAAAATCAATTTTAAAATTTAAAAAGGGGGATTTTTTTCTTTTTCTAAAATTCATCTTAAAATTTAAAAGGGGTGATTTTTTTCTGTTTCGAAATTTGTGATTGTTTATTTCTGGTCACTTAAATTTCGGAGTAATCCTCCTAATCTATAATTCGCAAAAAGTGATATAAAGCTGCCATCAAAACTATAAAATTATTATTTTTTTCTATTACTTAATTGCCGCCATTTCATTTTTTTCCTCTCATTTTCACGTTTATAAGCATGGTACTTTGTATGAGAATTTTCGCTTTCTTTTTTCTTACTCCGATTTCACTGCGATTAACCTTTACATCATGGAGTACCTCTGCTGTCATGCTCATAGACCACTTCCTAATCTATATCACAGTGTAAAGAAGTTATTAATTATAGTGCTATTGACTTTAGTTAACTAAATGACACCAGGTCTTGTAATATCATTTGTGGGGTTTAATTTTGATTTTGCAATTTGTTTTATTTTTACTTTCTCTTGATCAAAATATACAAAAAAAATCTCTATAAATAGAAATGAATGTTTGTCCGTATGTCTCTTATGCGCATCCGTACCGCACATCCGATGGCGATGACACTTCAACAACGTATTGCTTGCGCTTACGCGAAGGTTATAGGCATTTTACAATCATCTTTATCTATATGTATACTTATAATAAAGCTCAATGTGTGTGTTGGCGCTCTACAGGCCAGACCGTTGGACCTACAGCTACCAAATTTGGTACATGTATACCTTGGAGGTCCGGAATGTGCACCTCGGAGTCCCTTTTTTCGAATTTTTAATTAGAATTCGAATTAATTAAAATTTAAGCGAAATTTCGACGTTTTTCCACTATAACTTCCGAAAATATCATTGCACAAACATGATTTTTATATCAATTTAAAGATAAAAAAATTAGCTTTCTAACGGTATCAGTTTTTGTAATTTATAATGTTTATAATTTAACGAATTTTTAAAGAAATATTTTAACCATGTTTTTTTAGCACGTGACTAGATAAAATAAAATAAAACAATGAACAGAAGCTCAAATAAAAAAACCATCATCGCAAATGAAATCTACAGAAATGCAACTTTCAGCACGTGACTGGATAAAATAAAAGAAACATAAAATGTGATATTTTCTAAAAAAAATAAAGAAATGCAAAGCAAAGGTTTCTTTAATCGTTTGCAATATCTAAATAATTTATTCCATAAATCATCTTTATTTATAGTAAACCTGATTGAATTTAGACAGGATATGCATTGAAATCCCGACTTAATGGCATATTTATGTTATCGTTTGCAATATCTGTATCATTAATTTAATACTTTTTTTCCCTTTCTCGCTTTTTTTAAAAAACACATTTAATATTTTGGCAATATCATCGAAATTTTTTTTTAATATTTTGGAAGCATAACCGATGGTTAAAACTGACTGATTTATAAAATTAAAGAATATTATTAGGAAAAGGTGTACTTTTAGAACTTTCGGTCCATCATCTTAAAGAAAATATTAATTTCAGGTCAATCAATGTCCGGAATTACTTCAAGGCTAATGAATATGTGATTTAATTGAAAATTTTAGAACGCTTTACACATGGCGAACCAGCTGGTCGCCAAAGGAGGCTAGTCTAAAATATAACAAAACATTTTCCGATGCATTTACTGCATCTATTAACCAAGGATTAACCACCAAATAACTCGCCAAGGAGACACAACAGATTCAGTAAAGATGCTGAATTCAAGCGAGACGTTCGTATTTCGGAGCTATTGTATGTAAATGCAATGCGAGTCTTTCTCTGAGGTAATAATTTTATTAGAGGGTGTGCGAGAAAGTTTTAGGAAAACCAATTCTATAGGTTTAAAATTTTATCTGAACTTTTAATAAAATTTTAGCTTTTCTTGCAGTAACTTCTGAAAATATTATAGTACAAATAATTTTGCACCATCTTTGTTTTGTTTTGTTTTAAATATTTTTTCAACTATATTAACGATTTCATGGAATAAATATATTTTTTATGTGAAATCAGTTTTAAAAGAAACTATTTTAATCAACTTGATATAATATAATCTAATATTATAATAATCTAATCTTGATTATCTAATATATAATCTAATATTAATTTAATATAATCTAATATTAAACTTGAGAATTCTGAACGAATATGAAGCGAATCACGAGATACCATAAATAGTTTCTTTCATTACCATTCTGAAAGAACGCCAAGCTTTACAACACTAAAAGATTACGAAAATCTAAAATAATAAAAATGAATGTTTGTAGAATAGCATAATAAAAACAGTAAATTTTATTTATGCTTCTCCTCCTTCAATATCCTTCAATTTCAATGAATATGTATTCATTGCCGGCATGAAAATATATATCATTCTTAACATGATGACTGCCAACTACGAAATAATTCGTAGATTGCTTTCTTTTCTAGGACCAAACCATCTATGTTATTAGATGACACCTTCTCAATTACAGTTAAAAAATAGCAAAGAAGGGGGCATCTAATTAGATGGCCCCGATATCACGAGTGGGTAGTGGCACTGAACATGTTAAGTAAACAAGATAATGCTTTCCAATTCTAAATGATGTTTCTAAGATTATATCTTCAACGGCTGCTACGCGCCGGGTACCTCCTAGTTGTTCATAATATCTGGATGGTTTGGTTTGTTCGGGTTTTTTGGAGCAAGAGCCATATTTAGCCAAGCTGCGCCAAACAGATGGTAAAAATTTGGAGCATATATAAGAATATACATATTAACATATAAAAGGAAAAGTAATCAAAATAAAAATGCAAAGAATGACAGCGCAAAAATAAATAATTATGAAACATTTAAATAAAACAAAGTTGGGTAAAAAGGGGTAACATTGAAGCAATGTAAAGGGTCAAACCTGAACAGAAATGTAAATGTACTAAATATAATTATAAACGCCAATTAGTTTTTTAAATTTTAAAATGTTTGGGTGGAATTCCTCCCCAACCATGTCTTGCAAAGTGAATGGCGATGATTTTAAAAAGTATAAGCGGAAGGAATTTAAAGACGAACATACAGTTAAAATGTGATGTATGGTAAAATCCACGCCATGTGGGGCACTTCGATCCCATCTCGCCAAATATGAGATGTTTATGCGTATAACCTATACGAAGGCGTGTCAATTTGAATCTACCTCTCGTATAGGGTGTATAGGCCACAAATCAATTGTCGGTTTGATTGAATGTAATTTGTTGTGGATCTGCAGATCCCATGATTCTTGGCAAGTTTCATAATATCTGGAGGCACTGTGTGTATCATAATTAAACTACGAACCAGAATTTTATGGTCAAATAACTATTTTTCTCAAACTCTGAATTTCTAACAGATATATCACAAGTTTAAGAAAGGAAATTTAAAATTCCTTCTCGTTGAAATTCTAATCTTGGTAATTATGTATATAAATAATAAATACCAAATGGTTTTATTATACAAAACTGAACTCTCATCACAAGGCCACATTAAAGTATTTACCAATAAGTGTAAGTAAATTAGATTAAAAAAATAATATTAAATGCACTTAGATATAAAACATCTAGAGGCGATCGTTTAAGCACTTTTAATCAAATTCAAACACTTGCTTAACAAAAGAAAAAAATAAACAGCTTATTATCAACTGTTAGATAAAATGTGCCACATTTCCTACAACCACTCGATTGACACATCCAACAATTGCCGCAAATTCTTATTCTGATAATGAAACACGTCAGTTGGGGAACAAGCATCAATGGAAATCAAAGTTCTTGATTGCAGATCGAAAAAGCCAAACAAACACAGTGGACCGATTTGGAGTATTAGAAAGGAGGTTATTTTTAGAACCTTTGCGGTTATAAATAGCGAAAGAAGAAGAAGCAATGAAAGGATCGTTCGGCTATCTCGAAGCTGATTGATTGACAGCTTCAATCGGAGAGAGGTTTGTATGCTGAGGTTGCGTTTCGGAGACACACCTCCGAGAGGTGACTACGCAGTTGGGAAAGAGGTGCAGTTTATCTCATTTGCGACTTTAGCCTTGTTTTCCTGTTCAGCTTTCGGACCCTGATTTGAACCCTTCGGGTCGATAAATACACTCCGTAAAAGGAAGTATTAGTTAATTATTTAAAACAGCACATTTCGCAATTTTTTTTAATCTTATAAGGGTATCATAATACATCGGCTGATGATTTGGATATTTCTCAATTTTTCCCGTCAAGAGTTGTATATGTTTTCATTTTTCGATTCATTTTAAATATCACGATCTGTTAAAACTTAAATTATGTAGATACTAGCTGGTACCTGGCGCGTTGCTGCCTTCGAAAAAAATAAAATGAAGTGCAATCAGCCAATAATTTGGGCAATATTTTGTCGAAATAGGATGAAGGGTACGACAGTACATAAAATAAGAACAAACAAATATTCATTTTTTATATGTTAGATTTGTGTGTTCTTTTAGAGTTGTAAAGCCTGGTGTTCTTTCAGAATGGTAATGAAAGAAACCATTTACTGCATCCTGTGACTCGTTTCATATTTGTTCAGAATTCTCAAGTTTAATATTAAAAATGTGATTTAAATGTTTTCTTTTAAAATGGATTAAGCATAGAAAATACATTTATACCATAAAATTGTTATAATAGTTGGATAGATAATTTTTGAAAATTAAGATGTAGTAAGATTATTTGTATTACAATATTTTTGGTGGTTACTGCGAAAAACGCTAAAATTTAATTTAAATAAAAAAAATACTGAGTTGGTCTGCCCAAAACTTTCTCGTAAAATCTGTAATGAAGTTGTTACCTCTGAAAATGACTTGCATGAAATTTGCGTACTATAGCTACAAAATATTAACTTTTAACTTGGCTTTATCATTCTTACTAAATCGGCTTTGTCTCCTTGGTGTGTTATTTGTAGACTAATCCTTGGTAAATAGATGCGGTTGAGATTCGAATTAAATTTTTTTTAGATAATTATACTATCCATGTAACCATCCCGAATATTGAACAACAATGGGGAGATATCTTACATCTTGTGCCAATAGGAATTATGTATAGTTATAATAAAGTTCAATGTATGTGCTTTTGCTCTATAAGCCAGACCTTTCTACCTAAAGCTACCAAATTTGACATGTGTTTACTTTGGACACCTTGGGTACAAATTGAAAACATATTATATTTTTTCGTAGATAGAACTCAAGAAGACTCAGGAAGTAGAGTGAAATCAACTTATAAGCTCAACTCTGAACCCTGTGACTGAGAGATCTTCAGCTTTCATACGAGTAGGGAAAGTTCCTTTCTGGAGACAGCAAGAAGAGTCCGGAGCATTCATCTGGTGCATGAAAGGAAGGTTCAGAATCTTCAAGGAACACGAAGTAAAGGAAAAACAAATCAAGGAAAAATGCTTTAACGAATTTTTAGTCTACTGGGATTCGAACACACGATCTTCTGACTGTGAGTCCACGATTAACCAATCAGCTATGCAGACTCGACAATGTTTCGTTTCAATGCGGCAACATAAATTGTTGATGAAATGCAGTTTACCAACAATTTAAAGAACGATACTAGTAATAGAAAATAAAAAATGCTATTCAATAATTTTAAAACTTGTTTATTATTCTAATATAACGTAGTCCATCCAATACTAAACGAATAGTTTTGAAAGTTATCATGGCCGTGGTGGCCCGGTGGTAAAGTCTCGGCTTCGGAACCGGAGGGTTTCAGGTTCGAGACTCGATTCCACCGAAGAACCGTCGTGTGAGGGGGTCTGTTGCACGTTAAATCTGTCAGGCTAAATGTCCTCCCGCTGGTGTGGCGTGGTGTGGAGAGGGGGGTGCCAGTTCAGGTGTCGTCCTCGTCATCTGACCGTGGTTCAAAATTACGAGGTCCGTCCCAAAATAGCCCTCGTGTTGCTTTAAAAGGGACGTTAATATAACTAAACTAAACTAAACTTGAAAGTTATCATTTTGCTCTCTGGATTCTAACTATCAATAAGTCCTTGTGACAAGGAAAAGAACTTTGCTTTGTTTGTTGACGCAAACGAGCTTTAGCACTGGGTGACAGTAAAAATGGATCAACTGGAAAGATAAGTACATTGATTCTTTCCAAACAATAATATTAAAAAAACTAATCTTCACAACTTCACAAAATGAGAGTTTTCGAAGAGGTTTGTTTGCTCTTCAGATAAAACGTCGGATGAATATTCCACAACGTTTCCGATAAATGTTTGCTTGTTGTTCTACTTGAGACTGTTTTGAGGAAGTAGTTCCTTATTATTTTTGCGCGCTTTCCAAAGAAATGGGCAAACTCCATCGAGTTTTATGCGTCACGGTTTACATTCCAGGCTTCTTTATTATGTTGTGACGTATTATTTAGCTTTTACATAAGGTACAGAGATTGGAATAAAAATGTTTAATGCTCGTTTTCATTTTCTTAAAGCTGCACAAAATGTTATCGATAATCTATATAAATAAAATTGAGTGTTTGTCTGTACGTCTCTTATGCCTTCCTAAACCGTTCACCCGATTACCATGAAACTGGGTCCGCTTATTGCTTACACCGACGGGATGGTTATAGGGACAGTACGATTATATAAAACTAAAAAAAATAATAATTCGAATCTCAACCGCAGGATTCACAATAGATTCTGTGGAAACAATAAATCAGAGTTAAAGGTTAGTAATTTGTAGCTAGAGCACGTAAATGTCATGCAAGTCATTCTCAGTGGTAGCGACTGTATTAGAGATTATGCGATAAAGTTTTCCATCTATCCATCTGTCTGTTCACCAACTCTAGGGTTTTTGAAATTTATTGTTACTCGCAGTAACTATCAAATATATGGTTGCACAAATAATTTTGCACCATCATAATATTAACGCTTTTTTGGTATAATTATATTTTCTATGTTAACAATTTTAAAAGAAACTATTTTAATCACCTTTTCTAAAATTAAATTTGAGAGCCCTGAAAGAATATAAAACGAATCACGAGATCCAATAAATAGTCTCTTTCATTACCATTCTGAAATTAAAATTCTAAAAGAATACATAAATCTAAAATATAAAAATGAATATTTGTTCGTATTTTATATACTGTCGTAACGTTCATCCTATTTCGATAAAAACATTGCCAAATGATTGATTGATTACACTAAATATTTTTTTTTTCGTCGGCAGCAACGCGCTGAGTACCAGCTAGTCATAGAAATCTGTAAAGTACAAAAAACGCTCGAATTATATTTCAACTAAATATCTGAAAAGACGGCAGAGTTTTAATCTAGAAAATTACTATTAAATCGGAATTTTTTGGTTATTTAATTTTTTTACTTAATTAATTCTTATATTGAAGATACTGCTTTTTAAATGCGCAGTCTAGAGAGAGTATTGTAAATATCAAAGAATTCGAGCTCGAAATATTGACAAATATCTAAGCTTTAAACCTATCTGAATTCAGAAAACATGTTTTTGTCCATCTGTCTGTGTAAATAAGACTGAAGAAATACTTTCAGGTGAAATTTGATATACAGTCTTTACACCAAATTTGTAGATTTCTCTCAATTTTGAGCGAAATCTATTCAGAGAAAGTCTGTCTGTCCTGAATATAAGAGAACTGAAAACTAACTAAATAACAAGAAGATTCAGATGGACGAAATTTGGCACACCTATATAACTTCTATTACGCAGACATCCATCAAATTTTGAACTAAATCCAACTAGGGTTTCACCGCCTGTCGGTCTGTCAATTCAAAAACGTGTAAAAGCAATAACCCCAAAATGCAATAATCTAAGTATACCAAATTTCTTATGTGATTACAAAGCACATGTTCGCGTTATATTTTGATTTCAATCATTTGGGATAAAAACGGGACTAAGACACAAATTCGATTTTCAGATACTATTAGCTGGTACCTGGCGCGTTGCTCCCGCCGAAAAAAATAATATTGAAGGCAATCAATCAATCATTTGGCAATGTTTTTATCGAAATAGGATGAAGGGTACGACAATACATAAAATACAAACGAACAAAAATCCTTTTCTATCTATTAGCTTTGTGTATCCTTTCAGAATCGTAAAGTTTGACGTTTTTTCTGAATGGTAATGAAAGAAGCTATTCATTGATTCTCGCGATTCGTTTCGTATTCGTTCAGAATTCTCAAGTTTCATTTTAGAAAACGGGATTAAAATAGTTTCTTCCAAACTTTATTAAACACAGAAAATATATTCATACCAAAAAATCGTTAATGTAGTTGAAAAGATATTTTTTTGAAAAATTAAGATGGTGCAAAATTATTTGTTCTATTATACTTTCGGAAGTTACTGCGAAAAAAACTAATAATTTACTAAATGTTTAGTTTAAAAAAAAACCACAGGTTTATAAAACCTAAACCAATAGGTTTTCAAACCTATAGGATCGGTTCCCCCAAAACTTTCTTGCATACTGTGTAATAAAGCAGTTATCTCAGAGAACGATTCATATTAGACCAGCGGGTGACCGAGCTCCGCTCGGAGAAAACAGGTATCGAAGCTAACTCGAAGATTTAAATTTTCAATTGTGATTTATCAAAACAATACATGCTATAAGAAAATTTTTGAAACCATTGGTGAAAAGATAACCGGTTAAAGTGCACCATTGTAAACTATTCTAAACAAAATTAGAGTTTGGAAAGGGAGCTATTCTATACAAAGGTAAAGTTTGAAAAGTCATAGGAAATAAAATGTAATTGATAACAAAAAATTATACAATTAAAGAAATGGTACAAAGTGAGCAGTGTAAAGATTGAAGTGTGTTGAAGTTCAATATTTTTGACAAATTTATTTAGAAAAACCAAACATATATACATACATAAGAAACATACTATAAACCTATAACAGCATAAACATAATAAACATTAATCATCGATTGCGAAGTCTTCCATGTTGTCCAAAGAAAAGTTAAGTGCTGCCATCTATAGCCATTATGGCGAACTAATAATGTTTGAAAATATCCTATCTGTAACTCCGAACTGCTCGACCGTAGCGCTTCAAAACCGGCGCCAATTGATTCCTCGTGGCCAAAAACCCCAGACCCCCAAGTTTACCGGAGTTTATTAATTCTGGGGCGATTTTCGACTTGGCAACCATTCCTCGTATTATAGTATAAGATTTACGTACAATGGCTATGCAATAATGGTCACTTTGGCGAGTTATTTGGCGGTTAATTCAGGTTAATAGGTGCGGTCAATAGATCTGAAAACATTTTTTATAGATAACAATTTTACTATGCCTAGAAGAGCAAGAAGTAAGCATCCGAAGTTTTATCGGAATCGGATAAGCGATGTGGCAATTCATAAGAGACATACAGTCAAACATTTCTTTTTTTATTTATATAGATATAAACACAATGATTCATAAACGTAACGACTTAAATCTATGGAATTCGATACGCTGTCTTGTAATTACAATTTATAGACAATCGGTTGCAAAAAAAAAAGCGTCTAAAATACATATTTTCTCAAAAAAAGCTCTATTTGCTCTCAAAACTTCTATTCCGTGACTATCGTTCACCAATTACATGGAACCATTATGGTCTTACAAAGTCCGTGTTTCTTGTGTTGGGAGATGGGATTAAAACATTTATTTGGGAGTATGCGAGAAAGTTTGGGGGACACCACTCTCGCTGGTATTTTAATTTTTTACAACAGTTAGCGTAAATCTTTTAAGCATTATTAAGCTCTCTGTTTCTATCTTAAAAGCTTTCCTCTGTTGTTATTATTGTTACTTATGGCTCTTTACAAGCCCGCTGATAGCGATTTGAGTCGAAATGAGCGTCTGTTGTTTGTTAAGTAGCGCCTACTAGGGCCAAGAGTACGACTTGCCCAACCTCTTTTTACAAGGGGGATTGCACATTCATACAGCTCATAGATAGAACACAGAAGAACCACTCTACCCGAACCGGGGCTCGAACCCGGAATGCCCAGATCACGCGAAAGACACGCTACCTCTATGCTAGGAAACTGGCTAGCGTTCCTTTTCCTAAATCATAGAAATACCATGTAAAATCCACAATATTATATGTATTCAGCAATAACTGTAGTTTTTTCATGAATGGATACTTATAAACGTTTGTTTTAAAATATATTTCGGATTTCTAAATATAATAGAGAGAGACTTAATCGAAAAATTATTTTAGCATATACAGATGAAAGTATATATACCATAACAAAAAGAATCCTTCGCTTTATTGTTTAGAATTCAAAAAATTACAACAGGTTTAATTCTTCCTTAATGACAAAATGTCGACGGCTTTTCTTAAATTAGAGTTCCTATCTTTCCCGATCCAAAATTACTAAAAAATACCAGTTCACTGCAGGTATTTAGAGGCACTAGAAAACAAAAATCATCTCGGTATTCTTTACAAAATAATTGGAAAGCACCTCCTTTCTGACAGATGTAAATGTTGTTAATCATCCCTTGTTATAACCTCTTTCACAGAGAACAGCAGCTATATATCAGTGACAACTTGAATTATTAGTGCGAAATTATCCACAGCAGCGGCTGGCCTGAATCCAGAGGCTCGAGAAAACGAGATTCAGATTTGTGCATTATAAATAGGCGACGACCTTCGGCAACTCTCGGACGCAGACGGAAACTTCCCGGGATGAAGAAACCGGATGTCGTGTTTTGACTTAGTTTTCCTCGTTTCCTCGGTAAATAAACCGAAAATATGTTTATCCTTGTGTCAAACTGAATAAGTTAAGTTTGTTGATTTTTCAAAGCGAGAATATAAAAGAAAAATGCAAGGGATTTTGTAAACTAATTCTTATGTTCAGTTAACAAGCTATTGCTTCTTTCATTAACAAATATTGGATTATTTTTCTGGAAAGAAACGAAATCTAATAAACTTATCAACCATTTAAGGAAAAATAAACTGTAAACTTCCTTCAGAACAGCAAGCAAAAATTAACAAAAGAAAAATATTGGTTTATTTTCTTTTTTTAAAGAACGGAGTTGCTTTCAAATTATTCTATTCTACAATTCTTACTCGTTAAATTATTCTATTATTCAATTAATACGATAATTTAACGAGTAGGAATTAAGTTTGAATAAGAGTAAATAAGAATTAACTGAAGAATTAAGTAAGAATTAACTGTTCTTTGTTAAAGAGGCTATAACAATGGCTGATTAACAACATCCATTCCTGTCAGAACGGAGTGGCTTTCAATTATTTTATTCTTCACTTCTTACTCGTCAAATTATTCTATTATTCAATTAAAATATTGCTTCCTTCATGAAAGAAATATTGGATTATTTTTCTGAAAAGAAACGAATTCAAATAAATTTATGAACCATCTTCGGAAGAATGAACTGTCTGTTGCCAGAGTGTTATTAAAACTTTTGATCGCAAAGAGAGAAACAGAAAGAACATAAAATAAAAACACATGGACGGTTGTTTATTAATTTATTTGTTTATTTATTCCGAAAGCTAATGAGTACAGAAATCTTCTGTCAGCTGTTCGTTCTGGAATTCGAAAACCATCCACGCTTTTGCGCATGCGTCAGAATGTGTTTATTTAATCAAAACAAAAGTGAGATGGAAGATGAAAGAAAATGTTTACATTTAACAATAAAGTGAATCTGAATCATCTGCGGGCTTGGATGGTGCAAAAATTGTGAATAACGTGGCATATTTTTGAAAAAAAAATAATAGTTCATAATAAAATACTTTAGAGCACTTTCCATTTACTTTAAAAAAACTGAGCATAAAATTACCATGAATAAATAGAAAATTGCGGTTCTTAAAATTTATTTTTTTTTATTTAAAAAAATAGTTTCTATTAATGCTAACTTTTTTTCCGTTATTGATTTTTTTTTTTGCTAACATTTTAGGGTTAACAATAGAATATAGTCTCGGAAATACATTTAAACATATATATAAACTATTTGTGGGAATTATCAAAATAAATCATTGTTTTTAAAAAATTATTAAATGAAAAAAAAATTATTTCAAGAATTGAATTCGCAATCTTCACTTTCACGTGAAGAATACTGAAATACTCGCATTTTACCGATTGAGCTGGGGCCCGCTGATTTCGAGCTTCATTACAAACTGCTAAAACTCTGCTTAAAGTATTCAAAATGAATTAAATTTCACCAATAGATTGATATTTGAAAAAAACTGCATCAACATCAAGTATCATCCTCTACAAGCTTAAGAAAATATATTTGAACTTAAGTGGATGAACGAAAAGGATTTTATTAATGATTGAAAATTTGAACAAGTTATATAAATATATAAAGGGAGAGTGTGAACTAATAGAAGGAATTGAATAAATAAATATTTTCGGTGTTAGTTCCTATATTCATAAAATTTATCAATCGTTTTAATTGGAGTATTGTTAAAGCAGGAGTCAAACTAAACGTTATGACATAGCGTAAAGACTTACGAAAAAAACTGGATAAACTAGATTACGACTTGCATTCCCTAGCTATTTTTGGAAGATGGATCAATCAAAAATCGATTACTGCAACTAATTTTTTATTAAAGCTTGGGGAGCAAGCTTTTATTAAAGCTAATTTTTAATTAAAGCAAAGAGCTCGTTTTTTTTTTTTTTTTTAATCAAAATACTGGCTCGATTCTCTTTTATTAATGCTACATTATCGAGGAGTTGCGTTTTAGAAAAATTTACTGTTTGTACAGAAATTTCTTCTGAAGATTTCATTGGATTTGTTCCAAAATGTGAGTGTAGGGTTTTTTTTTCTCCTGAAAATATCCTTACCTCATATAATGCAATCAGGCATCTACTACCAATGTTCCAAGATCTCTATGATTAGCAGAAAATCCCGTTTTCTGTTTTTGGCACGAGTTTTCTACTTAATGGACTTGGCTAGATGCACTGAATTTAAATCACTATTCCATTTTATTTGAAACTAACGTAGTAAACTAACAATATTGCAGACAGAGCGCATTACGAAGCTTCAATGTTAATAAAATATTCAATTTAATTTCGCATTTGAATTCATTTTTAGATTGATCAACAATCAATAATTTGTGATAAATATTATTTCAGATATATTATTTATTTATTCATTTCAGTGATTTTATTAAAATGAATGTTTTTTTATTTATTTACTTCTAGTTGCTTTTGACGATCAGTTGGTACATCGGAGATATTATCTTAATTTCAGTTAAATCGCTTAGACATGATTTGATATCCATTTTACCATGAAATACAATTTGAGTTGTAAGTTTGAACCCACCAGTCGAAGACCATCTGTGTGTGGTGGTGGAGCGCGTACTAATCTATCGTGGTCACAAAGTCCTCCATGTCAAAAGTAATTCCACTGAGGGTACTGGATAAGAGGTGATTGTTCTCTGGTTCAGATCTAAATGTGGGTTCACACGAGGCTAACTACTGCGCGCAATCGTTGCCTCTTTACTGTTGTCCCTGTATTGTCCTCGAATGAACAGTTGAAACAGGCCGTAGGGACAATGCTCACCGTTTGTCCCGACGGGGCAATAATTCGCCATTGACCCGTTGTGGTCACATGATTTTCTGGATATTCGTGATTTTCACGTTTTTTTCTATTGTGAGCAATAGGTAGCCTCGTGTGAATCCACTTTAAATTACGATCTATGGAATGAAACGCATGAATAATGTCCGCCCCAGAAAAAAAAGTTGTATCACGTGAATATCTAAATCGTACTCTTGGCCCTAGGTGGCGCTACTGAAAAATATGGAGCCCAAAAATTTCGGTTAAAAATTGCTGACCTAGTTAGCGAGGCTTGTCTGCGACAAGTGCCGTTAGAAACAACTACCATGAAAGTGAGAAACATTAAAGATGTGTTCCGTTTATTGCCTTACGTAAGGTTTTAAAAATTCAGTTTCATTTTCAATTTAAAAAATTCAGTTAAAAATTAAATTCACCAAAATTAAATTTATATATATATATATATATATATATAAATATAATATATATATATATATATATATATATATATATATATATAATCGCTTTCTATCAATCCTAATTAAACAAGACAATTATTTCAAACGTTATTTCCAAAATTGCTTCTTTTGCGGCAGCAACGTGCCGAGCACCAGCTAGTTAGGTATATATACTAGAAGGCGATATTTAAAAGCGGACAAGGGTCAATGAATTGATAACATTTCCATTTTATAGCAAACACCCTATTGTTTTGTTGTCCTAGTCGAGTGCTTTGTGTCGCCTAACGGTAAAACCGGTCCTGCCAATGGGCTCTCAACCAGTATAAAGATTTGTCTAATACTGGATATAATTACGATTTTGATAACTTATACCAAATTTGATTCATCAGACTCATTTTATTATTATGTTATTGAATTCTTAGATTGACAAACGATTCCAAAATCGCCGACCTTCGGATCTAAAAATACGAAGAAATTGGAATGAAAATTTGAAAAACGAAATTTTAACATTAAGAATACATTCTCTTTGCAGACGATAAATAGGAAAAGTCACTAATTTTGTCACTAATAGGACTAAAGTCACTAATTTTGTCACTAATAGGACTAAAGTCACTAATTTTGTCACTAATAGGAAAAGTCTAAAATTTGAAAAACGAAATTTTAACATTAAGAATACTTTCTCTTTGCAGACGATAAATAGGAAAAGTCACTAATTTTGTCACTAATAGGACTAAAGTCACTAATTTTGTCACTAATAGGACTAAAGTCACTAATAGGAAAAGTCTAAAATAGGATAAATAGGAAAAGTCACTAATAGGACTAAAGTCACTAATTTTGTCACTAACAGGACTAAAGTCACTAATAGGAAAAGTCTAAAATAGGATAAATAGGAAAAGTCTAAAATAGGATAAATAGGAAAAGTCACTAATTTTGTCACTAATAGGACTAAAGTCACTAATTTTGTCACTAACAGGACTAAAGTCACTAATAGGAAAAGTCTAAAATAGGATAAATAGGAAAAGTCACTAATTTTGTCCCTAATAGGATTAAAGTCACTAATTTTGTCACTAATAGGACTAAAGTCACTAATAGGAAAAGTCTAAAATTTGAAAAACGAAATTTTAACATTAAGAATGCTTTCTCTTTGCAGACGATAAATAGGAAAAGTCCCTAACCCTAGAAAAAGAAAAAGAAAAAAAAACTTTAGTCCGAAACATCGCAAAATGACAATATTTTGAGTTTCATCACTGTATGCATTGTTCTCTGCGAATAATCATTTTTATATCGTGTAATCTGAAGAAAAGTGTGAAATTTCAACAGTTTATTGAGACTATTAACTATTTCGCGTTTATCTAAACGAAAGGCCGGCATCTTGGCATAGGGGTAGCGCGTCTTCCCTGTGAATAGCTCGTGTACGATTGTTATTCATCTTTGTTCTTTCTGTGAGGTGCGTGAATGTGCCTCCCCCCTCCTGTAAAAAAGGGCTGTGCAAGCGAATGTGTGAATACCATCTTCCTATAAGCTAGAAGACTTCTGCCCTCGGGTGCTCAGGGGTCTTTAACCTCGGAAACTAACTCACCCCCTTTCCGTGGTAACACGGACACGACATCATCATCCAAACGAATGTGAATATTCTATTTTGAGGAAATAAATGTTCAATAGTGTAATGTTAACCCTTTATTTAATGATTGTACTCGAAAATACCATTTAAATCTAGCTTATATCTTCACTTTATGACACTATATACTATATATGACACTATATATACTATATACTAATTCTTACTGATGGTATTCTAAAGAACACGGAGATGTAGCGCAAATAACACGCAGTTAATGTAAGATAAAAGTAGGAATTAAAAATAGTTAATTAATTAAGATATTTCTGCTAATTACATTTTTTTTCTTATGTTCCGCGGGATGATTCTGCGAAGGAAACGTGCAAAAATGAAGCTGAAAAATGGATGGCAAACATAATCTAATACTATAATACGAGGAATGGTTGCCAAGTCGAAAATCGCCCCAGAATTAATAAACTCCGGTAAACTTGGGGGTCTGGGGTTTTTGGCCACGAGGAATCGATTGGCGCCGGTTTTGAAGCGCTACGGTCGAGCAGTTCGGAGTTACAGATAGGATATTTTCAAACTTTGTTAGTTCGCCATAATGGCTACTTAAATTTTCAAGCGGTAACGTGCTGCCATCTATAGCCAATAGGGCGAACTAATAAAGTTTTATGTTTATGCTGTTATAGGTTTATGATATGTTTCTTATGTATGTATATATGTTTGGTTTTTCTAAATAAATTTGTCAAAAATATTGAACTTCAACACACTTCAATCTTTACCTTTACTTTACCTTTGTATAGAATAGTTCCCTTTCCAAACTCTAACTTTGTTTAGAATAGTTTACAATGGTGCTCTTTAACCGGTTATCTTTTCACCAATGGTTTCACAAATTTTCTTATGGCATGTATTGTTTTGATAAATCACAATTGAAAATTTAAATCTTCGAGTTAGCTTCGATACCTGTTTTCTCCGAGCGGAGCTCGGTCACCCGCTGGTTTGGTAAATAAAAGGTTAATATAGATGAAAGCATACGCATTAGAAATTTGACGGAAAAATTCCGTTTCGTTAACAATAATAAAAGAAAAGTTATTTAAAAAAATGGTTTTTATTAAAGACAAAATTGCTTTTTATATCGCTGAATTATAAAATTTATATTGTTTTAGTAAAGTTAAAAGGGGTTTGGGCAATAATACGCTCCGAACGTTTTGAGGCAACCACATATTTAAGTTAATTTATAATTAATTAAACATCTAATTGAAACTTCAAAACCTGATTAGTAACCATGGAACAAGAAATGATTCTGAGTTAGATTTAGTAGTTCTAAATAATTGAACCTTATTGTATATTTTTATACCTAAAGTAAAAAACACCAAGCAATTTAATGGCAGCATACCAACCTAAAGACAATATTGTCAATATATTATCATTTAATCGCTGAAAAAACTCACTCCTATTATTCAAATTTAGATAAGATGTACAAATAGATCTTTGCAATTAGGGAACTACACCTGCACATCTGTGAGAATGGATTCATCTTCTAGAAAATTCTGTATGGTCGGTTGCCAAAAGAAAGTCAAAATTCTCTGCCCTATTTAACCTTGGCCCATTAAAAATCCCCGTCTGGATCGTTTTGAATGGCACGTGATCAACGGCTCACGTGGAAGTGAAAATAATTTACTCGTGTTCAATGAATTTATTGAAGTAAGAGCATTCAACATTTTTTTAAATAATTGGTCCTCATTAGAAATGTCTATATATTCAGAATATTTTGAGCAAATATACGCGTTTATTTTAAAGTTGAACATTTTCCACTGATAGAATTCAAAGAATATCTTTATAAAAGGTGAAAAAAATATTGAGAATGATTAATATTTTTCTTTTCCATTTCTTTATTTTAACTATAAATATTTTAACTATGAAACTTTTCAGACTTTTTTCATAAATATGTTTGAGTAGTTGGAACTGTTCTCCACACGACGCTCGTGCGAAAATGCGGGATACGATGCTTTTAAATTCGATTTCTTCATATGATTCCTAAACTGAACACTAGAGTGCACCTTTTGGAATATGTCTCTGATTTGTAAAATTAAAAAAAATGTTCTACCCTGGAACTGAAACT
Source organism: Argiope trifasciata (assembly GCA_026543055.1). Lineage (NCBI taxonomy): Eukaryota > Metazoa > Arthropoda > Arachnida > Araneae > Araneidae > Argiope > Argiope trifasciata. The sequence goes on from JAPMOQ010050871.1 coordinate 374,551, forward strand.
ATTTTTGTGGACGATTAGCACAATAAAATGTACACCTCTAATCTAATGTGCTTTGTGAGATATCGAATTCATATAATACTAACTGGTACTCCACGCGTTGCTGCCGCAGAAGCAATAATCTTAGAAACATCGTTTGATTTTGAAACAGTTATCTGGTTTGATTAAGAATTAGCGGAAGAATGATATTTATTTTCTCGTCCACACTGAATATATTCATAGAAATTGAAGGGTATATAAAAGAGAAGCAGAAATGTGATTTATTCTATTTTTATTACTCTATTCTACAAACAAACATTCCTTTTTATATGTTAGATTTGTGCACACTTATGGAATTGTGAAGTTAGAATTGTAATCTTTCATAATGGTAATGAAAGGAACTATTTATTGTATCTCGGGATTCATTTAATATTCGTTCAGAATTCTCAAGTTTAATATTAGAAAATGTGATTAAAATATTTTCAATTAAAATTTATTCAACATAGAAAATAATTTATATCATAAAATCGTCTATATAGTTGAAACGATATTTTTTTGGAAATTAAGATGATGCAAAACTATTTGTAATCTGATATTTTCGGAAGTTACTGCAAAAAACGCTAAAATTTAATAAATGTTTAGTTAAAATTTCAAACCTATAGGACTGATTCTCCTTAAACTTTATCGCACACTCTGTAATAAAACTATCACCTCAGAGAAAGACTTGTATTGCATTTATATCCAATAGCTCCGAAATATGAACGTCTAGCTTGAATTTAGCGGCTTTGCTGTATCTGTTATGTCTCCTTGGCGTGTCATTTGGTGGTTAATCCATCGTTAATAGATGCGGTAAATAAATCTGAAAATATTTTTTATGCTTTGGATGATTGTAGTATGCCTATAGCCTTCGCGTAAGTACAAGCAGTACGTTGTTGAAGTTTCATCGCAAGCAAATGAGCGGCACGGCAGCGCATAAGAGACATGCAGACAAACATTCATTTTCATTTGTATAGAAAACAATAATCAGACAACCTGACGAAAACTTTCATGTAATATTTAAAACATTTGAGAATTTTCATGATAAATCCATATATCGTGGAACCTTTCTACAATTAACAATCTTTAATTTGCGCACAATCGACTGTATAGAATTGATGTTTTAGATTATATTTTTACTATTAGGAAATAGAATGATTAAAATGACCCTAATCAATCCCTACGAAGCACAGAGAATTTAAGATGTATTAAAGAAAAAAGTATTGATCGTAAATTTCTCAATTTTTCGGAAATTTTTCAAAATTTAATTTTTTTGGAGGCTACTTCTTTCAAATTTTGTTCTTTTTGGTTCTTTTCTGTTATTGTTTCCAGAATTAACCCGCCAAGCTTTGGCTGACATTTATCCAATCAGTTGCTAATATTTAGATCATATTGTTTTTAGGGTTATTGGAGAAAACTGACGCCAATGATCCAAATGGCGACTTCTGGTGCCTTCCAAACGGAAAAGCAGCATTTAGTAGAGGTGTATTATACGCCATTAAGAAATCTGTTATACACGAAGAAAAGGCTATTCATCTGTCACTCGGCTGCTTGTAATACACAAAAGCATCAGAATCGAGACTATTTATACACCTGTATCTTTCAGAAGCTTATAATATGCAAAAAACCTATACGTGCATTGAAAATGGTTTCTTGTTCGATGTTTAGTAACAACTGCCTCTTGTTTTTCCCATTTCGATAGAGACAGAAGTTGGCTTCTCTCTCCATATTGAGGAAGAGATTATTTGTTCCGATTTCATTTTTCAGCACACATTTTGTTTTCCTTTCTCTTAAGAGAAGGTTCAGTGTGAAAGAGGTGAAAGAAACGGAGGAAATCGTAAAACTGGCTTGTGATTAACTGTTCATAGGGATTTTAATATTATATTTTTGGGACAAACGACTTGTTATGAAATTACCAAATAAAAGACTAGTTATGAAGAGTGATTCCTAGGCAGGGATTTTTTACGGTACAATATTACCTCGATGTAGCTTTGCTGAATTTTATATAAATGTGTTCTGAAAAGTATGAACGACTGGAAAGACACGTTGTTAAAGAATTTGACCAGAATTTAATATAGTTCTTGTGCAAGGACTAAACGCAACTTTAACTTGTTTGGTCCATACAGTTTTCTGGAAATTGCTTTGTTCATAGAAAGATAATTCCAAATTAGTTTTCTCACTGTCACTGGATTTTGAAAATGAAAAGACCCCAAAATCTTGAGGTCAAATTTTTCAACGATTATAATATTTCTCTTTCTACATTTCGGATAAAAGAAATTAATGCAGTATATGTGTAGATACTTTAAACTATTTGTAGAAAGCTGAGGTTTGACACCTGAGTAAATGTATAGATAAATTTGCAGAAGAGTGCACGTTATTTGAGTCGTTGTTATTATACATGTACCTTCTGATTTCTTTCTAGGTAGATACTCATATTTTGCCAGCCATTCATCCATGTCCATAATAATTTCATTTTAGTTTTATAGGTTCTTAAAGAAAATTTAGATGAACAACCCTTTGAGATATTTAAAATTAAAATTATTCTTTAATAAGCACTTCTACTATAAGAGAAGATGCAAAGAAGAATAAGATAAAAAAATTTTAGGGCGAATATGTAATATTTTCTATTTTATATTCAGATAATTATCAGCGAATTTATTTTTTGAGAATAAAGTTTTGCCATGTTCGATTTCATAGAAAGTTTGTCCATATAGGCATGTTTCCAACTGTAGCCATTCCACGACTAAATGACTTAAAGACACTTTATACACCAATTTTCCAATGATGATTCTTAAAATGCAACACCGTACCTTATATATGAGCTGTCTATGTGTGTGTGTGTGTAATTATTTATAAGTATTGGGTGTCAATGGAAGGTTATATACATACAATGATTTTTCTGTTTTGTTTTTTTCTTGATATGCAAACTGGTTTAAATTTGACAATAGCACTTCTACACAACAATTATACTTAACAATAGCTCTTGTATATCGCAATTATACTTGAATTATCCTTGACAACAGCAGTTTATACTTGACATCTGTATACATCAGTTGACAAAAACATTTATGTACAGAAATTCATACTTTGCAATAATACTTGTGTATAGCATTTATACTTGAATCATACATGACAA
>JAPMOQ010050871.1:377708-410132 GCA_026543055.1 Argiope trifasciata
TGTGAGCTGTCAACTTGTCATAGGTTACAAGAAAAAGAAAAGGGAAAGAGGAAAAAAAAATGTTCAAATCTCGGAACAATGCAATTAACACAATAATTACAATTTATGTAGGTTACATAACTTATCCGTCACGAGTTTAATTGCTGCACTCTTGTTTTCTTTTGACACACACGGTTAGAAAAACTTGTTGCTCTTGAAGAAAATAAAAGAAAAAGAAAACATCTTCAGATGCGATCAAATCAGAAGGAAATAAGACGAATAAAAACAGGAAAAGCCTTCTGACACAACAGGAAAGTAAAAAACAAAAAAAGCATCGTGCAGTATCTTAGAAGATGATACTTTTTCAAGGCGAAATCTAGTAACGTTGCTATGAAGAATTTCATTTTTGATATTGCCTTCAAGCAAATGTAATATAAGTTTTTAAAAAATAAGTATATGAATTTTTTTACTTACAGTAATAGTACTCAAGAATCTATTTTTTACAAAATGTCTACAATTAAAAAAGATTTTTCTTCTTCTAAATATTTAAAATATTTGACGAATAAAAGATATAAAATCGACATATTTCAATAAAAATGCAATCATTCCATGTATTTTCAAATGCGGATAAATTCCTCTCACGACGATTATTCATTACTAGCCGCCTTTGGCGACCAGCTGGTTCGCCATGAATAATGTGTTCCAAAAAATTTTTTCGGTGATGTTGCCAAAATATTAAATATTTTTTTTAAAGAAAGCGAAAAAGGGGAAAACATTATTGAATAACTGATTTCGATGTTGCAAACGATTATAGAAACCTTGGCTTTGCATTTTTTTAGGAACTATCTCACTTTATAATGAAAAAAAAACTATTAAATTTATGATACAGATATTGCAAACGATTACATAAATATGCTATTAAGTCGGGATTTCAATGCATATCATGTCTAAATTCAATCAGGTTTACCGTAAATAAAGAAGATTTATTGAGTTAATAATTTAGATATTGCAAGCGATTATAGAAACCTTTGCTTTGCATTTATTCTTTTAGAAAGTATCACATTTTATATTTCTTTTATTTTATCCAGTCACATGCTAAAAGTTGCATTTCTTTAGATTTATTTGTGATGATAGGTTTTTTTTTTATTTGAACTTCCGGCATTGTTTTCTTTTCTTTTATCCAGTCACGTTATAAAAAAACATAGTTAAAATATTTCTTTAAAAATTCGTTAAAAATAGTAGGTTAAGTTATGCATTAAAACACTGATACCATTAGAAAGCTAATTTTTTAATCTTTAAATTGATGTAAAAATCATGTTTGTGAGATAATATTTTCGGAAGTTATAGGGAAAAAACGTCGAAATTTCGCTTACATTTTAATGAATTCAAATTCTAATTAAAAATTCGAAAAACAGGCTCCGAGGTGCACATTCCCAACCTCCAAGGTATACATGTACCAAATTTGGAAGCTGTAGGTCCAACGATCTGAGCTGTAGAGCGCCAACACACACACACACACACACACACGCACACACACACACACATTGAGCTTTATTATAAGTATAGATTTAGATATAGATTACCAACATCGAAATAATACGCTTGCTAAAATTAATTGCACGGAATAATTCCACGGCTTGTGATAAACAAGTAAGACTGCTGATTTATATATCTCTATAAATAAAAATGAATGGCTCTCATGCGCTACCATACCACTCATCCGATGGCGATGAAACTTCCAATACTCATTACTTGCACTTACGGGAGGGTTATAGGCAGAGTAAAATTATGTTATTTTCTATGTGAATGAAAATGAATGTTTGTCTGTATGTCTCTTATGCGCTGCCGTACTGCTCATCCGATTGAGATGAAACTTCGACTACTTATTACTTGCACTAATTTGTTTCTGCTGAAGATGGAAAAAAAAATGTTTCCAACCCTAATGTCTTGAATAATTATGTTAAAAGAATAGAATTAATATTATTTACGCTTTCTCCTTTGTGTCCCATTCAGTTTCAATGAATGTATTCATTTCCGATACGAAAATAAATGTCCTTCTTTCTATCATTCCTAATTCAAAAAGATAGTTATTTCAAATTTCACGCGATATTTCCAAAATTATTTCTTCTTCGGCAGCAACGTGCAGGGTAACAGTTGTTTTATTATAAACTAGCCGCCTTTGACGACCAGCTGGTTCGCCATGAGTAAAGCGTTCTAAAATTTTCAATTAAATCACATATTCATTAGCCTTGAAGTAATTCCGGGCATTGATTGATCTGAAATTAATATTTTCCTTAAGATGATGGACGGAAAGTTCTAAAAGTACACATTTTCCTAATAATATTCTTTAATTTTATAAATCAGTCAGTTTTAACAATTGTTTATGCTTCCAAAATATTAAAAAAAAAATTCGATAATGTTGCCAAAATATTAAATATGTTTTTTTAAAGAAAGCGAAAAAGGGAAAAAAGTATTAAATTAATGATACAGATATTGCAAACGATTACATAAATATGCCATTAAGTCGGGATTTCAATGCATATCCTGTCTAAATTCAATCAGGTTTACCATAAATAAAGAAGATTTATTGAATTAATCATTTAGATATTGCAAACGGTTACAGAAACCTTTGCTTTGTTTTTATTTTTTAAAGAAAATATCACATTTTATATTTCTTTTATTTTATCCAGTCACGTGCTGAAAGTTGCATTTCTGTAGATTTATTTTGCGATGATAATTTTTTTTATTTGAACTTCCGGCATTCTTTTATTTTATCTAGTCACGTGCTAAAAAAACATGGTTAAAATATTTCTTTAAAAATTCGTTAAAAATAGTAGGTTAAGTTATACATTAAAATACTGATACCATTAGAAGGCTAATTTTTTAATCTTTAAATTGATGTTAAAATCATGTTTATGCGAATCTATTTTCGGAAGTTATAGCGGAAAAACGTCGAAATTTCGCTTAAATTTTAATTAATTCAAATTCTAATTAAAAATTCGAAAAAAGGGCTCCAAGGTGCACATTCCGAACCTCCAAGGTATACATTTACCAAATTTGGTAGCTGTAGGTCCAACGGTCTGGCCTGTAGAGCGCCACACACACACACACACACACACACACACACACACACACACACGCACACACACACACACACACACACACACACGCACACACACACACACACACACATTGAGCTTTATTATAAGTATAGATATAGATATAGATGACTAAAATAACTTTAAAAAGAATGTATATGTCTAGAAGAATCTATTGCAATCATAGCCATAAAATCTGAGACAGTATTCTCGTAAAAGGAGAGCAAGGTATTTTGTAACTCAAATTATTAATTTAAGTGAAATCTTTATTTAATATCTTATTTTGTTTGTGGTGATTTTTCGCGTTGCGTCCTCCTTGCATCTTTTCTTATGATATTAGAAAAAAATTCATTAATCGGCTGAAATCAAGTGAGTTTTAATAAAGTTTTTTTTCTTGAATGTCTTAGAGAGTTTAATGCTGATTTGGGCTGTCCACGTTGAGTTGCTGCTTTGCTGACTGATCGGCTTTCTTGCTAACAGTCCATCATACAGTCCATGCTAACAGTCCATCATACAATCAATGTTGTGTGTGCATTTGAAATACAAGTCTTTTATCAGCATTTTTTTAATTACGATATGCGGTTGTTGTTTTTGTATTAGATACATTGTAGGCTCTAATCAACCCGGAATGAAATAAAATGCGCTGAAGATTTGACTATACAATATAGCCTTACTAGCTGATACCCGGCGCGTTGCTGCAGCAGAAGAAATAATCTTGGGAACATCGTTTGAAATTGAAAGAGTTATCTTGTTTAGTTTAGAATTAGAGGAAGAATGATGTTTATTTTCTTGTCGGCAATGAATACATTCATTGAAATGGAAGGATATGTGAAGGAGAAGCGTATGTAATATTAATTTTGCTTTTTTAACTTTATTATTCAAGACATTAAGGTTGGAAATATTTTTTGTTTTTGTTTTTTCATCTTCAGCAGAAACAAAAAAGGGCAAGTAATAAGTATTCAAACTTTCATCGCGGACGGCAGCGCATAAGGGACATACAGACGAGCATTCATTTTTATTGATATAGATTCCTAATTTTGCTACGCCTATGCCCATCCCGCAAGTGCAAGAAATAAATATTGGAAGTTTCATCGCGATTGGATGAGCGGAACGGTCCCCGCATAAGAGACATACAGACAAGCATTCACTTTCATTTATATAAATTTCTGTCATTTTTCACTCAATGTTTCACATAGCTATTAAATTTCCCATTCCTTGATACTTTTTGTAAAAGTATTGTAATATTCATAAAATATGAACTCGGGATTTTATCAATTCTTCACATTTTCCCTGTGGTCTAAAAATACATTTTTGGGTATTATCTCTCTCTCTCTCTCTCTCTATCTGTGACTAAGATAACTCAAACATGCTTTGGCTTAGATGGATGCAATTTAGTATGTTATGTGGTCTTTATAAGAATTTTGTAGATTTCAATCAAATCCAGAGCAAGATTTTCCAGATAGGATTCCCATCCTGCTGTAGAAATATAAGTTAACGTGATCATTACAAAAAGATGATAGAATTTCTATGCACAGACAAAACATCTATCTAATTTTGAGCCAAATGCTTAAGAGGATAACTTTTGTCGGTCTATACTTTCAGACTAATATAAATGCGATACCCAAAAAAGCAGTCACTTAAATATGCTAAATTTGACATCTTATCTTATAACTGCAACTATAGTTTTGTGTCAAAATTCGGTTTCACTCGGCTGAGAAAAACGAATCTTAGAAATTATTCTTTTATTGGATCTCTAACTCTTTTACTAGAAAAAATATTAGAATTCTTACTCTTTTATTAGAAAAAAAAAGGCAATAAAATTTAAAGAGACCATTCCCATTGTTATATCTTTATTTTGAGAATTACGGTTCTAATAATCTGTTACAATAAAAACAAATAATGTTCTTATATGGTGTTTTTTCCAGTAATATCTATTTCTACATTTTCTACCGTATTACCAAGAAAACATATTTACAAGAGTTTTGAAGTATAAACTTTCTTATAAATAAAAATATAGCAAACTAAATATTTATTTTACGGTTGCCATTTGAAATAGATATAATTTAACCACATTGAATTGAGTTTTATGTTTTTAAGAATACAAAAACAAATAATAGTAATGAAATATTCAATTCAATTCTCCACCGAGGCCAACAAAGAAAAATTTTTATTTTAGTTACTTTTTATCAAATGTTTCCAAAATAATAACTAAAAAAATGATTGATTTTCGCAAGACTCGCATTCTTCACGTGAAAAAATACTGAAATCCTCGTATTTTACCGATTGAGCTACTGTCTGTGAAATTCAATTTTCATTACTAACTGTTAAAACTCTATTTAAAGTATTAAAAATGAATTAAATTTAATGAATGAATTTATGTTTGAGATAAACTACATTCAAATTAAGTGTCATCCATTACATGTTAAAAAATGTATTAGAACATGAGTGGATGTATAAAAAAGTATTTTATGAACGATTCAAAATTAGAGCAAGATATATAAATAAATACAGGGAAAGTGTGAATTAATACTAGGAATTTGAAAACCTTTGTTCATGTTTCCGTTCTCAAAACTTTTTTTACTTATACCTTTTCGATCCCATAATCATATTCACAGGCCGTAAACCTCTGTATTACAAGCACATCGATGCAAGAAAAAAAGGTCACATGTATACATAAACATAAGTGCTTGACCACAAGCATGTACTTATTAAGGGCACTTGTTTATTGAGTTTAAATCCCCATTATAATGAATAAACAATCAACAGCCTTTGCGAAATGCAAAGCCCAAGGAATAAAACCTGAAACGGGCGTCAACATCATGCTTTTCCAGCTAAACAGTCCTCCACCCAAGTCAAGCAAGGCTTTAATTAGAACATGTTTACCGTTAGGTACGCGTTCATCTCGACCGTGACTGGTTTTTTCTCCCTTAGGGTTACTCTGCGGATGGTTGCTAGGTGACGGAGCTATTTTTCGCCAAATTGCCATGCAGAAAAACATAGCAACGCTCTCGCCTTTTAAAAAGCGAGTTTCCGTCGCAAAAGCGCTTAGAAACAGGGAGTTATGGAGGTTAACAGAAAATGTGCATTTTGTAGGATTAAAGTATTCGACTAAGTTCAAAGGAAAAAAATTCGATACTTGATACTTTCGATTGTTTTTAAAAATTGTTTTTTTAAAAACAATTTAAAACTATGGTTTTTAGATGTATTGTCAATTATAATAATTAAATATTATCAAATCAATAAAATTATTTGAGAATACCAGATATTTTAAGAAATAGGAAAATGTGCAGTACATTTAATGAATTTGATCCAAAACGATTAACACTCTACACAAAGTGGAAACGCAGCAATCCTATTTTTCTTTGTTCACAAGTTATTAATACAATGATGAATGAAATGAATTAAAATCTAAGAAAAATTTTAAGATGCAAAGAATTTATGGGTAAATATATCCGTATATATGCATTTTTTCAATAAATTCATAACTTTGCAACAAATTCATATTCATAAATTTTTCTTTTAACACCTATAAATGAAAAAGTACTTCACCAACAACTAAACTGTCTGTTCTTTTTACAGCTCCTATTATTTAAAACACCCCCTGAAATTTTCATGTAAATAAGTCTGTTAGTTTTTGAAATGCCATGTGAGTGGTGGAGAAGTTTTATGAAAATTAAAGTTGTGAGAAAATTGAAGTGAATGAAAAACACGTTCTGCTTAAATTTCCCCCGGATGATGCGTCAGGCCTTCCGAGAAACTGTTAATGAAAAAGGAACTGCAAGGAACAACAATTTGAAAAATTCGCCAGTGCGGCCTATAATCAGTGTTTTGAACGTAGTCGGAAATTTAAAAAAATTGAAAAACGCATGTTAAAATATTTTTTCTCATCCAGAAATAATTAAATTTTTAAGTTTGCTCATTTGAGTAATAATTATAAATGGGTGGTTAAATATAATTTTCGCAAGATTAGAAACAAGGAAGAAACCTTTTAAAGATTCAAACTTTGATTTCTACATCTCGTATCATAATATCATATAGACTTGATTCGTCTATATTTATTTTATTTTTCAGATTTACCTTTAATTATATAGCAATGATAACATGCAAAAAAGGCATTTCATACTAACGTAAAGTGCATGCATATGAATCTGGTAACAAAATTCATGAGGAATGATGTCGTAAAATATGCTTAGAAACATTATTCAAAAATTTATCAAAATTAAATAATTAAGAATTTAATTTTAAATTTCTTAATTTTCCTAATTAAGAAATTTAAAATCAGTTTCTTAATTTTTAAATTCCTTAATTAAGTTTAATTAAGGAATTATCTTAAATAAACCTACTATCACGAAAATGTTTATTTTTAAAAACAGTATGGATTGAATATTGAACAATAGTATGTTCCGAAATTATATATTAAGCTGGAAATATTTTTTAATTAAAAACTCTGATCAAAAATTTGAAAACCCTTTTTTAAAAGAACTCTTTTATTAATCAAGAAGTAGAAATTTGCCGGTGTTTATAATTATTCTTGAATCATCCTAGTCTTATGGGGAAATTTCCTGATGATGATAAATGGCGTCACATGACAAGCAAAAAGAAAACTTTTATTTGGAAGAAAATGAAAATTATTTACTTATATATTTTAAGAGTAAGAAAAAACGGCTATATTTAGCATGAAAAGTTTTTTTTTTTTCAGTTATTATCAACCAGTAAATAAAAATTTTAGAAATATAAAAACAAAACAGAGCATGGAACATTCAAGCAAAGCGAAAAAATAATTTTTTCGTGAAGGAAAAAGTTTTTTTTCTAAAACACTGGAATGAAATTATTTAAAGCGCTTATAGCAACTTTATGATCTGTGTAATTTTTGTTTTTTTCAAATGAAACTATAGAAAAAATATAGCACATTTTATATGCAATATTTTAATCTAAATTTGTCGATGCATATCAAGCTTTAAATGTAATCCTTTAACTAATTGCTTCTTTGTTTGCTCGTTTACGATAATGGCATTTATCCAGACAGATATTATTAGGCGTTTGTTCTAGAATTGCATTTAATTTTGATATATCTGCTTATACTTTTATGAGGGAATGCACTATCTCAAAAATTTAATGAGCTCTAAGAATGAATTTTAATATATGTCAATACTAAAATTGAGAAATTGTTTAATTTTAATAGAGTCGATCGAAAGGAAAAGGTGAAAAATAGCTGCTGTCCAATAAATGGCTTTCTCTATGAAACTGAACGCAAAAAAAAGAACCGTTCTCTGAACGCATTCCAGTAATTCGAAAGAAAAAATTCTTTATTGCTAGTTTAGATATAGAAATAAAAATGCACTTTGAAATGTAAAAATCAAAATAATAGAAAGTGCAAAAAAATTAAAATCAAACAGATAGTCTAGAAATCCAAGAGGTCAATGTCCTCTTTTTCTCGGTTTCTAAAAACAATCCTCTTCATTGAACTTTAGGTGTGGCTTTGCAGTTTGATGAAGGGTGAACGCACTCAAGTATCATCTCCGCTATGCTGCCACAGTACAGAACGACGAAATTTGGCCCGAAATAATCCTTTAATTATGTTAACTTTGGTATTATCTGAAAATGATATAAAAAGTACATTAATAACTAAATCAACCGATTAATCACAATTAGATTAACAATTAATGTTATAATCTCTATAAATAAAAAAGTTTGTCTGTATGTCACTTATGCACTGTCATACCACTCGTCCGATTCCGACAAAACTTCGACAACATATTGCTTGCACTCACGTGAAGGTTATAGGCATAAGACAATCATCTTAGCATAAAAAGGGTTTTCAAATCTATTTACTGCATCTCTTTACCTCCAAATAACACGCCAATTAGACATATGTTTTCTGTCTTTAATCAATAATATTTTAATCATATTTTTAACATAAAACTTAAGAATTCTGAACGAATATGAAACGAATCACGAGATACAATAAATAGTTTTTTTCATTACCATTCTGAAAGAACGCCAAGCTTTACGATTCTAAAAGAATACACAAATCTAATTCATAAAAATGAACCGGGACTTTACAATGGAACATCATGATACCATTTAGACTTCGGGAGTGTTATTAGTTAAGGCAGGATCACCAAATTATTAGGATTAGTGTCTTTTCTGAGTTGTAACAGGCATATACTTAGGAATCTTGTAGTTTTAGAGAGTGGTTAGATTGTAGAAGAGCAATTATTTTTTCTTCTTTTATGTACTTAGAAGAGCTTTGCTCTATAACTCATTTAAATTAAAATGAAGAATCATCTAAATTTTAAACCACTATTATTTCTAATTCATTTTCTTTTGTCTAATATTATACTGTACTATAATTCTACATGAATACTGTTTTAATGCTTTAACCTTCTAAGGTTCCACACGTAATTTGACGTAGCCCCAAGATGTCTTAAAAGCGCGCTGCCCGTATTTCGACGTAAGGTAAGGAAAAACGCAGGTTCGTTTTGCACGAAAAATCACGCAGGGTGTATACTGTTTGCAGAGTGTTTCCATTGCAATTTAACGTCGTCCGTTCCTCTTACAAGTCTGATCTCTCTATGAATTGGAGGGGAATCAGTACAATGAATGTTTTATAGATGTTTATGGCCATTTATAGATGTCGCAGGGTCCGAAGATTGCTTTAGGCATCGGACATAGCGATGGTTTCGGCGTTAGGGAGGAAAGAGAACTCGTTCAAGAAAAGAGGACCCCCCCCTATTGTGTGTCCGACGATGCTCTATGTGGAATTAGATTTAAATTGTATTTGGCTTCAACAGCATTTCTTTGATTCATCTTATTTGATCTAGATTTTGTTTTAAAGGTCCATTCAATTATTTATATATATATATAGTTTTGTGTTCACTTGTGTTTAAACACTGCATTAAAGTATTAAGAAATCGGAAGGGATATATTTGAAAAGTACCCTCGGTATATATTTAATTTGATAAATATATTGATCATTCTTAATTCAACTATTTTCATAATGCAAATTTATACTTTTTACGTTAATCTCTACCTCCAATTTTTTGATTCGCTCAAAATAAGCAGATACAACTGAATTTTGTGCTTTAAAGCAGTCTAAATTTCAAAGAATATAATGAAATATATAGTTATTAATTCATTTTATACTATATCACTTTTATACAAATTCGATGTTTTCTGAATGGTTTTGCAAATTAGATATAATTCAGAATTTTGTTATTTGTTTATAAATTTAATAAATAATTTTTTATATATAATAAATAACAATTTTATAGATAACTAGCAGGTAACCAACACGTTGCTGCCACCGAAAAAAAATAATGCTGAGTGCAATCAATAAATTATTCGGCAAGGATTCATCGAAATAGGACGAACGGTACAACAGTATATGAAATACGAACAAACAAATATTCATTTTAATACATTATATTTGTGAATTCTTTTAAAATTATAAAACTTCTTTCAGAATGGTAGTGAAAGGAACTATTTATTATCTCTCGTGGCTCGTTTAATATTCGTTCAGAATTCGCAAATTTATTATAGAGAATGTGATTAAAACATTTTCTATAAAAATTGATTAAACCTAGAAAATCTATTTACACCGTAAAATCGTTAATATTGTTGAAAAGATAATTTTTGAAAATTAAGATGGGACAAAATTATTTGCACTACAATATTTTTGGTGGCTTCTGCTATAGACGCTTAAATTTAATTAAAACTAAAAAACGCCAGGATTGGCATTCTCGCATAATCTGTCATAAAGTCTTTGAGAATGACCTACAAGACATTTGGGTACCGTATCTACAAAATATTAACCTTATGAACTTGGATTTAGCATTTCTACAGAATCTATTGTCTTCTCGGCGAGTTATTTGGAGATGAATCCTTGGTTTAAAAAAAAAATGCGAGTGAGAATTCGATTTCTTTTTAAATGTTGGATAATTGTACCATCCCTCTAACCATCCCGCAGGTGTAAGCAATAAGCTGCCCAAGTTTCATTGCCATCGGGTGAAGGGTTTTGGAAGGCATGAGAAACATAAGGCAAACATTCATTTTTATTTATCTTATACTAAAATACGAGGAATGGCTGCCAAGTCGAAAATCGCCCCAGAATTAATACACTCGTAAACTTGGGTTTCTTGGCCACGAGGAATCGATTGGCGCCGGTTTTGAAGCGCTACGGTCGAGCAGTTCGGAGTTACAGATAGGATATTTTCAAACTTTATTAGTTCGCCATAATGGCTAATAGATTTCAAGCGGTAACGTGCTGCCAGCTATAGCCAATAGGGCGAACTAATAAAGTTTCCAGAAGATGATCCGGAACTAATCTCGAAAGGGATGAACCATAACCCGTGTGGTGATATGAACCCAAGCGCTCCGTGCATGGTCAGCAAACATGGAAGAGACCAGTGCAGATGGGGATTTCCAATGGAACATCAAGACATGACATCGCTGGTGGACGATGAAAAGCCGAGGTTTAACCGGTTATCTTTTCACCAATGGTTTCACAAATTTTCTTATGGCGTGTATTGTTTTGATAAATCACAATTGAAAATTTAAATCTTCGGGTTAGCTTCGATACCTGTTTTCACTGAAAGGAGCTCGGTCACCCGCTGGTATAGATAAAATTTTATATTTTTGAAAAAGATTTCCCATGACGCTAGTCAGTTCAAATATCATTTAATTTGCTTTTATAGGACTTTAAATACTTTATTATATATTTCTTTAATTTTATTTTTTTCTATAAACGGGCCGCTCAGAAACAGCACGTGACTGTCTTGACGACTCATTGTCTCAAAAACAGAGCAATAATAATAGTTCTAGAACAGACATTTCATGTCTGAATCTATGGGTGGTCGATAAAAGTAGATAATTCCATGAAATATAGAAAAAGGAGGTACAGAGAATATCGATTACAGCTGTCCTCTGGTAATGTGAAGATTAATTTTTAATGTCAGCCACGATCTCCATTGCTGCATTTTTTTATTATTATTGGTTCTAAAAAAGGATCGGTAACAATGGAAGCACTCGTAACAATGAAGGTATTCTCTTACTTAAATTGGCCGTCACGCAAGGATTACTTGTCTCTTTAATGTCTTTTAAAGTCTCTTTAATGTCAAAAAACATAAAATATGCCGGGAATTAGAGAAGATAATGTTCTATTTTCTTCCACACATGTTTTAAGGGGGGGAGATATTCGGCGATCAAGCTAGAAAAAAAACTGACGGTAAATTTAGAAATCTTTCATAGCTATTAATATTTAACTTCTAGACCTACGAATTTATTTAATTTACTAACCAGCGGGTGACCGAGCTCCGCTCGGAGAAAACATTTATCGAAGCTAACTCGAAGATTTAAATTTTCAATTGTGATTTATCAAAACAATACATGCCATAAGAAAATTTGTGAAACCATTGGTGAAAAGATAACCGGTTAAACCTCGGCTTTTCATCGTCCTCCAGCGATGTCATGTCTTGATGTTCCATTGGAAATCCTCATCTGCACTGGTCTCTTCCATGTTTGCTGACCATGCACGGAGCGCTTGGGTTCATATCACCACACGGGTTATGGATCATCCATTTCGAGATCAGTTCCGGATCATCTTCTGGAAACTTTATTAGTTCGCCATATTGGCTATAGATGGCAGCACGTTACCGCTTGAAACCTATTAGCCATTATGGCGAACTAATAAAGTTTGAAAATATCCTATCTGTAACTCCGAACTGCTCGACCGTAGCGCTTCAAAACCGGCGCCAATCGATTCCTCGTGGCCAAAAACCCCAGACCCCCCAAGTTTACCGGAGTTTATTAATTCTGGGGCGATTTTCGACTTGGCAACCATTCCTCGTATTATAGTATAAGATTAAAAGTCACATCGCATTTAGAACATGTTTTTATTTCAATATTTATAATTTCAACAGTGGAAGTTGTCTCCCCAAACGTTTCTCGCATCTATCTAAATAAAAATGAATGTTTGTCTGTTTGTCTCTTATGCGCTGCCGTTCCGCTCATCCGATTGTGACGGAACTTTGAATAATTACTTGCACTTTTTTGTTTCTGACGAAGAAGGTCCCCCCCCCAAAAAAAAAATATTACCAACTCTAAAGTATTGGGCGACAAAGTTAAAAAAATAGAATCCATATTATTTGCTTTTCTCCTTGATACATCACTCAATTTCAATGAATCTATTAATTTCCGATATGAAAATAAATATCAACGATTAAACTAATTATAAAAAGAATGCATAATGTATAAATACCATTCTGTCAATCATTCCTAACCAGGGGGTGACCGAGCTCCGCTCGGAGAAAACAGGTATCGAAGCTAACTCGAAGATTTAAATTTTCAATTGTGATTTATCAAAACAATACATGCCATAAGAAAATTTGTGAAACCATTGGTGAAAAGATAACCGGTTAAAGAGCACCATTGTAAACTATTCTAAACAAAGTTAGAGTTTGGAAAGGGAACTATTCTATACAAAGGTAAAGTAAAAGTAAAGATTGAAGTGTGTTGAAGTTCAATATTTTTGACAAATTTATTTAGAAAAACCAAACATATATACATACATAAGAAACATATCATAAACCTATAACAGCATAAACATAAAACTTTATTAGTTCGCCATATTGGCTATAGATGGCAGCTCGTTACCGCTTGAAAATTTAAGTAGCCATTATGGCGAACTAATAAAGTTTGAAAATATCCTATCTGTAACTTCAAACTGCTCGACCGTAGCGCTTCAAAACCGGCGCCAATCGATTCCTCGTGGCCAAAAACCCCAGACCCCCCAAGTTTACCGGAGTTTATTAATTCTGGGGCGATTTTCGACTTGGCAACCATTCCTCGTATTATAGTATTAGATTAAACAAGACAGTTATTTCGAATTTCAAACGATATTTTCAAAAGTACTTCTTCTGCGTCAGCAACGTGACGGGCAACAACTAGTACTCTCTAAAAAATATATTCTTCCAGAGATACATTCAATAATTCGCATATAGTAATTAAGAAATATTGAACTTTGGCATGAATTTAGCTTTTTTCAAAGAATCTATCACGTGTTCTTTGGCGAGATTTTTGGTAATCAATCTCTGGCATGAAGTTAAATCGAATTGGTTTTTCAGGCACGTTTGTCCTAACCGACTGAAAACAAAATTTTACAAAAGAAACTACTATTTTTCAACTAAACCAACTTTATAAACCAACAAAATTATAAACAAACTTTTATATATTTATGTAACGTGAGTTGTTTCAATATTTAATAGAGTCATTATGTGCCTCTGAAAATACAAACCAACATACGGCCAAATCCTTGATGGATTTGGCTCAAAATTTGAAAACTGTCTACTCTATAGATGTTGTCTTTGTACCAAATTTTACCTATTTAGTCCCCTCTTTTTTTCAGTTATGGTAACTTCTATTCAAATAGCCGAACAAATTAACTCCCTCTTAATAAACTTTATTCAAAGTTTGATAGAAATCTGCGAATTTAGTGTGAAAAAAAAAAGCATTTACCTGTTTTCATCCCAGCTGTCTTCAAAGTTTCTCTGGGTTATCTTTGATGCAGACAAGCAGTCATACGTATGTAGAAATAGACACAACGGCAAAAATAGGTTTTTCGAACTTAGATAGATCTGAAACACGGTTTAGTTTAGTTACATTAACGTCCCGTTTAAAGCAACACGAGGGCTATTTTGGGACGGACCTCGTAATTTTGAACCACGGTCAGATGACGAGGACGACACCTGAACTAGCACCCCCCTCTCCACACCACACCACACCAGCAGTAGGACATTTGGCCTGACAGATTTAACGTGCAACAGACCCCCTCACACGATGGTTCTTCGGTGGAATCGAGTCTCGAACCTGAAACCCTCCGGTTCCGAAGCCGAGACTTTACCACCGGGCCACCGCGGCCCCACGGAAATGCATCAAAATCTGCCCTGAAACACGGAAATGCATCAAAATCTCGAGGTGTTATCCTTTTTGACGATAACAATATTTATTTTATACTTCGTGTGCAAGAAAATTAATTCGATTTATTTGACAGACACATCACAATAAGCGAAGATTTTAAATCAATAAATTTTAATAGGCCTATTCTAAGAAATTAATCACGTAGAAATTAAATGCTATCGATGTATGTAAATTTCAAATTAATCATAACAATTATCGATTTTGAAATTGTTTTGGGATTATCATTTAAAACATTATAGTGCGTCATCAGTTATTTTAGTGACTGCTCTATTCTTGATAGATTGGCTTCTTCTAGTAATAGAATCTCGATAACAGAATTGAAGTAGCATCGTTTTCAGTTTTTGTTGCACTGCAGTTTAATTGGATTTATAGCCCATTTATGTCTTACTGTGAGACATGCAACTTTAAGTAGATGTAATGCGGAAGTTTGAAAAATAGTATGCCATCTAAAGTGTTGTCTTCATTGCAATCTGATCCTGATACAAAATATAATATGTCCTTTAAATAACAATCATGCCCAATTAAAACTAAGCACTTTGACCTAAATTAAATCATGATACCCTGTACATTAGACAAAGCAAAAATTTGAAACTCTATTCCTTATATTTTCCAATAAAATGATATAAATTTTCCTCAATAACATTTCACATTAGGTCTCAGTCTTACAAATATCCCCTAATGCATATCAACATCTAAAAAATAGAAGTTGTATTTAGTTATGAAAAATATAAGATGGTAAAATAACCGCTTTGACGCAAACAAAGGCAACATCGTGATAATTCGGAATTCCAAAGTGTGGCACATCATAATTTGGACATGTGACACATCTCTACATCCTAATTTGGAACAGTAAATCATCATTTGTAAGGTTAAGCACCGATTAAAATTAACTTTAACTAGTTTAGACTAGCGCATGAAATTCTGAAGTCAGAAAACTCGGTAGAATCGTTAGGCCAATATCTTTGGGATAGAATTATTAATGTAAAACAATATTTTGATTACTTATGAGGAAAAGAGTACTTTACCCCTTAATTGTTTTATTTCCTTCACTACCCAATAAAACGACACCTTCTATTTCGGAGACATTTGATTCAAGTGGAAATCCCTTAAATACGTGACTTATCTATGTATTATACGAAGTAATTTGAGTATATTTGATTATAACTGTTATGAATGGTTTGTTTTTTGCTTGCCACTGTCAAAATTCGGTAAACAGATGCACTTATGGCACTTGGGTCAAAACAGTTGAGCGGTTAATGGAATTACGTTTCAAGTGCTCCCAATAAAGTTCCCCTTAAATAATCAATAAAAATTCTCAATTCTCAGATATGAAAACATGGATTTTCCATTAAAAAGTTCGAAACAATTAAAATTTTATAAATGAATCTCAAAATACCAACCAGGCAGATATTTTATGCCAACAATATTTTCCCATTTAGTCATAAAATATTTGAAAGAACTACTTGACTCATTTTTAGAATCAACTAAATTTATTTTTCTCGGGATCTCCTTAAATAAAAATAAATTTCATGCCTGTTTTTCCCACGAGTGAGTGCCGCATTCTTGGGTGCCTGCCACGTGTCTCTCACGTCACAGCGAAGACGGATTATAGTAGTTTGCCAGCTCTCGATTCGCGAGATGGCGTAACGTCCTTCTGTTTTTCCCTTTTGCTGCTTCGAATCGTTGACTTTTACGGCAGTCGTGCGTAATTTAGATTTTGTTTGTCGCTGTCTGATGTTATTCATAGGGAGTTTTTCGTATGCAGAAAAAATTCGGAGGGTCTTATGTTTCTTAAGAAATGAACAAAAGATCCTGAGCGTGATTTAGTTTCAAATAAAACAAATATTCAAAACAGAACCAGAAAAAACATCTGTCAGTGAATTAATTTAGTTTAGAAAAAAAGTCGTCTGCTATAAACAGAATCATGATTCTTTGTATCTGTGCAATCGTTGAAAACGATTTAATTTAATCAATTCATTCTATTTACTCTTTAAGCTCAAGTAACGCTATATCCATTTAATTTTAGAATCGATTGCGCTACTAGAAAAATTAAATATCCATTGAAACGGATAATTATTTTGTACGCGTTAGTTTATTTTCAAACATTACATTTTATGTAACAACTGAATATTTCTTATTTCTGAAGAAAAATATTTTATTTCAGTTATTTCTTTAGTAGTTTACTTAGTTTTCCTAATTAATTGCTAAATTAGTATCTAATTTTGACAGCTCCGTCTCATGAATACACTGTATTATTGATTCACTAAAGAATGCTCGAGATACCTGTGAATTTAGTGGACTTTTTATATGTAATATATCGAGTATCTTTGAGGGAGTGAATTCAGTTTAAAAGCATGTGTTGTTATAATTCGATGCCTTTTGATGGATGTTCATTTACTTAATAATGAATAGACATGATTGTTGTGTAACACTCTTTTAAAAGACTGAGTTCAAAATTATATATATATATATATATATAATCAAAAATATGAATTAGTTTTAGATTCGAAAAGTTCTAAAATGAAGATAACACAGTTATTTTTAACAATTTCAACTCTTTCTCTTTTCAAATCTGTGTCTTCTGTAGAAATTTAAAAGTTATATATTTAGAATTCTGAATTTGCATTCAAAAAATATTTTGAACGGTAAACAATATAAATTCTTGATTATATAATAAATGAAACATGTAAATTTAAATAGTTGGAGATTTTCATAAAGAAAATTATTATGAATTCCTTTCTCTGAAGTGAGATACTACAATATTTACAAAGTTTAAGCAGGAATTTTATAAACTCTGAGTTTGAGAAATATTTGTAACCATTTATTTATACTTCCTTCATACAGCTTCCCTTTTCAATGTATATTTGATTACTATTTTAAATGGAAATTTAATTCTACCACCTTCTTTCCAGGAAAACTAAAAAAAGAAGATGGCATCAAGTTACATGACTCCATAATCATATGACAAACATCTAACTTCAAACCGAAATTACTTTTCATTATTCCTTTCCAAAATCATATAATTCCCTCAAGAGACGATTGTAATAAAGAATTAAAGTTATTTAACTTCTTTCACTTGTATTACATGGAATTGATTGCATTCATTTTTTAAGAGAAATAAAGAGATTTGTTTCATTTATTAAAAAAGTAATAATCAAATAGATAAATCTAAAATCTTTATTCTTAAAACATCTTTCCGCATATCGAATTTTAAATGAATTATGATACAATACAGGCGTAAACAGATTGATAGATTTTTAGTTTTATGTCTACTGAAAGTTTCGGTTTCAAAATTTTATTCCTCTGAAAACCCAATGTATCCATGGGTCTAATGCAAATTTAATTTTCAGTGGAGTAAAACTTACTTTCGCTAGTGTGTTTCAGAAATTTGGGGAATGTGGCACCAGTTTCACTGTCTTTTTTTTTTTTTTTTTTTTTTTTTTTGTCAAATCATGAGTCAAAATTATGAAATTCAAATCTAAACAGCGCTCCCATTGGTTAAAATGAAATGTTAATCTAACAAAAGACAATTCATTCAACAGGCCTTGCATTTTTATTTAATTTTTTTCTTGTTTGAGATCATGCCTGTGGTAGAAATTTGTTAGGAAACCAGAGGACGTTATGTACTTTTGACCTTCTTATGTTTTTATACAATATGGTTTTTTTTTTATTGAAGTTCGTAGTGTGGTGAATAAAATTAAGTATGCATTTCCTATTACTTTTTCTGATCTGGATAAATATGCAATAAAGCGCAATATTAAGCAATTTAAAAAGTAAAAAAATCATTTAAAAACGCTTCAATACCTCAAATATCTTTATATTATTATAGAAATTAGAATAATAAAAAGTTTCGAATTGAATTAATTATTTAACTGGAACTTTAAGTAAATGTGTAGATAAAAGGGTTAAATAGGTAGGCTAAAAAAGATTCTGTTTTGAAATTCATAAAAAGATATTTTGTAATCGTCAAATTTCGAGATCGATTTAGTGATTGCGAAATTTTCTCGTTGTATTTCTCATACAACAGAAAATAAATTCCGCTCGCTTTAAAAAGAAAAAAAACAACTTTCACAGCTGTTTTTGATACACAAGAAAAAAATTCAAAAGATGTTGAAGGCATTTTATTTTTTCAACGTCATTTCTCAGTGATATTTTCAGAATGACATAATAGGGATTTGTTCAATCAAAACGTCCTCCATACATTACATAACTGTTTTGACTGATCTATCACGTGCATGCATTTTGTCCCACGTGTTCAAAGAAAAGGGGGGGGGTACACTAAATCACGTGTTTACAGTGTGCTTTGACTGTGGGTGGAAATTATGTCAGCGGAAGACAGATATTGCATGAACTTAAATGGCGAAAGCAATCTTGAATTAAATTTAACTAAGATTTTTTTGGACGTCACTTTATTTCAGGTCAAAAACGCATATAGTGACGCATGTTTGAAATACTAAAATAGTGTCTAAAATGTTACTGCGCCACTGGAAAGAGAACAGGACAAAGAAATATTTCCAATTCCGATTATTGCGTCTGTTGACCTTCAGCTGAAATTTAAGATTCAGGCTGGTCTTTTTACATCTGTAATTTTCACCTCTAAACTCGGCCTTTTTCATGCAATTCCTACTATTAGTTCACACTCTCCCTATATTTATTTATTTAGTTGTATAGCTTAATAACTTATTTATAAAATTTCAATCTCTAATAAAATACTTTCTATTCATCCATTCAAGTTGAAATACATTTTGTAAACTTGTAGCAGTTAATACTTGGTGTTAATACAGGATTTTTTTTAATATTCATTCATTCGTTAAATTTAATTCATTTTTAATACTTTAAATAGAGTTCTATCAATTGGCAATGAAAGTTGAAATCAATAGGCAGTAGCTCAATCAGTAAAATGCAAAGGTTTCAGTACTTTTCAAGTGAAGGTGAAGAATGCGAGTTCAATTCTTGCGAAAATCAATACCCTTTTTGATAAATTAATTAATTTTTTTGGTTGAAAAAAATTCTCTTATATAAAATATTTAGCGGGATTTAAATTTAGAAACAAATACCGTCCGTGATGAAGCGAAAAAAATTTCTTTTACCATTTAATATTATGATTCTGTCATCAGTATACACTGAAGTGGCAAAAATCATGGGATGACTGTTAATATCGTGTCGGTCCTCCTTTTACCCGGCGAAGTGCAACAACTCGACGTGTCATGGAGTCCACAAGTCGTTGGAAGTCCTCTCCAGGAACATTGAGCCCTGCTGTTTGTATAGACGTCCATAATTGTGAAAGTGTGGATGGTGCAGGAGTTTGGGCACGAACGGACCTTTCGATGATGTCCCAAAAATGCTCGATGGGATTCATATCGGGCGATCTAGGTGGCCAGATCATGCGCTGGAATTGTTCGGAATGTTCTTCAAACCAATCGCAAACAGTTCTGGCCCGGTGACATGGCGCATTGTCATCCATAAAAATCCCATCGTTGTGTGGGTACGTGAAGTCCATGAATGGCTGCAAGTGATCTGCAAGCAGCTGAACATAACCATTTACAGTCAATGATCGGTTTAGTTGCACCAGAGGACCGAGTCCATGCTATGTAAAAACAGCCCACACCATTATGCAGCCACCACGAGCTTGAACAGTGCCTTGCTGACAGTTTGGGTCCATGGCTTCGTGGGGTCTGCGCCACACTCGAACTTTACCATCAGCTCGTAACAACTGAAATCGTGACTCATCTGACCACGCCACGGTTTTCCATTGGTCTAGAGACCAGTCGATATGCTCACGAGCCCAGGAGAGTCGCTGCAGGCGATGTCATGCTGTCAGTAAGGACACTCGAGTCGGTCTTCTGCTGTCATAGCCCAAGGAAGACAAATTTCGCCGCACAGTCCTATCGGACACGTCCCTCGTACGTCCCACATTGATTCCTGCAGTTATTTGACGAAGTGTTGCGTGTCTATTAATATTGACCATTCTACACAGACGTCGGCGGTCTCGGTCGTTAAGTGCAGGTGGCCGCCCACTGCGCTGTCCATGATGGGATGCCTGAAATATCATACTCTCGGCACACTCTTGATACTGTGGATCTCGGAATGTTGAATTCACTAACGATATCCGCAATGCAATGACCCATGCGTCTAGCTCCAGCTAACATTCCACGTTCAAAGTCTGTTAATTCTCGTTGTGCCGCCATAAATCACGAAAAACCTGTTCACATGAATAACTTGAACACAAATGAAAGCTCTGGAAAATGAACTGCGCATTTATACTTTTTCTCTGCGATACTACTGCCATCTGTATATTTGCATATTGCTATCCCATGACTTTTGTCACTTCAGTGTATACATGTCTTTAATAAAAAGTGACTAAAATAAAAATAAAATGTTGACCTAAGTAGGAAATGACTTAATTTTTTTTATTACTTGGTAATTTCCTGTGTGTAAAAAGGTAGAACTCTAACCATCAAAATATCCGACCTCGAGTTTTTGACGCATTTTCAAACCTCAACAAGTCAGTAAAGTAAATATTCGGAATTTTGACTGACTATGAACTTATTCTATCAAAAATATTTTGAGGTAAGCGATTGAAATCTGATGTGTTCTTCACATCAAATTTGTGGATTCCTATTAGAATTTCTATTAATTAGAATTCATCTTCATTAAATTTATTTCCCTCTTCTCGTACAAGTGAACATAATTTTTTCAAAACATTAAATATTCAATAGATATCGTTTAGTATACAGTGTTAGCGTTTAACTTTAATTCAGTATAAATTTTTAATGCAAATCCGTCAAGAAAGTTGTTTAGTCAATTAACTTTCTTGATTATTCATTCTTTCTTGATGTCTAATGCATTCAAATGCTACAACTCAGAAATGCAGCAAATTAATTACATGAAATCTGCAAATGCAAGGATTTTAGTAATTTTCACGTGAATGCAAGCTCAATTCCTGCAAAAATCAGTCATTTTTTTATACTTAATAATTTTTTCATAATTATTTAATACAAAAGTAACTAAAATAAAATTTATCTTTGTTGACCTAAGTAGGAATTAAATTTAAAAAAATTATATTACTTGTTTCATTTCAAACACCTTGACAATCGAATTATTGGTTACAAAATTACCCTGATGTTTAGATATATTAACTTCCCGTTTTAAAGCAACACTATGGCTATTTTGGGACGGACCTCGTTATTTTAAACCACGGTCAGATGATGAGAACGAATCCTAAGCTGGCACCCCCTCTCCACACCACAATATCGGGAGGACGTTTGGCTTGACAGATTTAACGTACAAGAAACTCCCTCACACGACGGTTCTTCGGTGAAATCGAGTCTCAAACCTGAAACCTTCCGGTTCCGAAGCCGAGACCTTACAACAGGCCACCGCGGTTCCCTCCCTGTCAAGATTAGATTAGTCACCAAAAAAACTGATGATGCACTATAATGTTTTAAATGATGATCCCTAAACTGCTTAAATTTCAAATGTGACCGATAATTGTTATAACCAATTTGAAATTTACGCACATCAATAATGTTTTACTTCTACATGATTAATTTCTTAGAATAGGCCTTTTACAATTTATTAAAGACGAAACCTTACCACCAGAGCACCGCGACCTCAAAATTATCCAGAAACTAAGAAATAACATCTAATGAAATCGTCTGCAAACAATTACAAAGATTAATAACATCCCAAAGTGAAAACTTTTCATGAAAAACAATGCTCGCAAGTTTATAATGCAAATTAACAATTTCCATTTCTTTTACAATACGATACATTCTCTTTCACCGTATCATTTCTTACAGTGTACCCAATTTCGTGAGTAATTACGTCTTTTCTAATGACTCGCGGAATTTACCGGCGCGACTCGGAATTCCTCCGCTTTTCCAGCAACAGGGGAAGAAGCCCCAGCCGCTGTTACCTGGGCAACCCCCGCCAGCCACTGAAAGGAGGATGCATGCGGATCGATAAAAGGATTGCGACACACTCGGCATTTCCTCAGATGGAGAAGTTTTCCTCTTCAACAAATAAAAGATTCAAACCTGAATAGGGAATTTTCAGGGAGCTTTCATATTAAAAGTATTTCCCTTCAGCTGTCTATTAAACAAAATAAAACCTGTTTAGACGAATTATTAAGGAACAAAACAGAATATAGGCATACTTTTTTAAATGTAACTTTAACAATAATGAAAAAAATTCAAACCTAATTATTAAACAAAGAACATCGGATTGACTGCACATAAAATTATAAATAAAATGGTATTATTATTCAATAATCAATGAAAATGCTCCCTTTTATCATTATATACGCTTAATTTCTTCAAAAAACTGCCAATATTGAAATTAAATTAAATATCTAATACATTATAGTCTGGTAGTGGTCTTATGCATAGCAGTGGCTGATTTAATGCCTCGGTTGCAAGTTAGAGACCCGATTCCTCCGAAAGAACCGTCGTGCAAGCAGGTCTGGTTCATGTTAAATCCGTTGATGCCATATGTCTTCCTGCTGTTGTGGGGTGAAAGCTTGGAGAAGGGGGGCCAGATCAGATAATGGAGGTTCAAAATTACGAAAGCATAATCTGACAGAGGTTCAAAATTATGAACGCATTAACAGTATTTCAAAATAACGAACGCATCATTAATAGTGGTTCAAAATTGCGAACGCGTAATCTGACGGCGGTTCAAAATTACGGTCCTTCTCAAAATAGCCCTGGTGTTGTTTTCAAACGGGACATTAATGTAACTGAACTGAACTCAAATACTTTATTTTATGATTCCCTGAATAAAATGCATTTCATATATCAAATTGAGATAGACATATGCCATATTAGTTTAATTACCTTTACAGCTTTTCTCGATATTGCGCACTATAGTTTTCAGAACAGAATCAAATCTCCTGACAGGATTATTACCATGAAAAATAAAATTGCGGGAGTAGTCGAATTTTTGGAGGCGATATCTTTTATGTTTTTTTCACCATACTTTATTACTTTTTTACACACTTCATTATTATTAATTCATGGAATCAAATGAATGATATTATTTTTCACTCAATTGCTATCTACTTTATTATTTTTCAAATAGAGAAAATAATCTTTTCTACGCCTGAAAAAAAATAAGCCTGAAAAAAAAATAAGAAAAAACGTGATTAAAATTTCGGTTTGATTAAAGAAAAAATTTGAATTTCCTTCCAACAATGAGCTGATAATCCAAAAATATGCAAAAAAAATATTTATTAAAAGTATTTGTAATTATTGCCACATTTCTAGAAAGTGTGTAAGAAAATTCAATTTTCATTATCAAAAATAATTGTTCAAATTTTAAACAGATCTAAAATTTAATTTTGTGCATTAATTTTTTCTTAGTTATTGAATAAAAAAGTTAAAATCTCATTTGAATTTAAATTAATTAAAAATTGAAAAAAAAATCTCTACGAATTGCACATTCTAAACTGCCTTTGTTACAAATTACGCAAATGGAGATTAAGTGATCTGGCTCGTGGAAAATGAACGTAAATATGCAAGAACAGGCTTCTATGAAACTTCTTAGTTATTAATAACGACAGAGGTTTATATAAAAAGATACATTTTGTAGTCAGCTTTTTAACAGAGTAAAAATAGTTGAGTCCGCATTTTAAAACTTTCTTCATTGATGAAGTTCAACATTTAGAACAAATCTTCACTTTTGATATCGCTGATTTATACAGAAATTTTTCTATATAGATAGTTGAGTATTTAAGTTATTGTCTTTCTACACACATGGGAAAAAATCTTTTAATGAATAGTTTTTTTGTAAAAGAACTTATTCAAATTTAATCTAAGAATATTAATTTGTAAATATAGCCTCACTAGAATAAAAAAATTTGCAAATAACTAATTTTGTGAATTCGGCTTTTTGCAAACCACAAAACTTGTGAATCTGGCATTTTGTAAATCACTAAATTTTTGGACCTGTTTTCTTTCCTTTTCTTTTTTTTTTCTTTCTTTATTATTATTCTTTTTTGTCAATTTGGTGCAAATACCATTAATTAAATATTTTCATTGTCTTTAATCAATAGTGACAAGGAAAATTGACATTCAGCTATTTGCTGTAATAAGAAATTGCAATCAAGGACACATGCTAAATTTCATTCATTTAGCTTGTTAATTTTGCTCGTGTAAAAAGCATAGAGATATATTGCAATCCTCAATAAGAATCATAAGAAATTGTAATCATCAAGCGACTCGAGCTCTCGATTTTGGTGAATTGTCACATTTTAAAGCTCCCAAAGTTCGAAAAAAAAAACATTTTTGGAAAGTGTATTCCTATCCATGGCGAAGGTAACTCAAAAATGTGTTGAATGGAATTAGGATAGCTATTAGAATATGCGAATGAAATTAGGATAGATATATGAGAGATACATTTACAAAAGCTGATGCATAAGATTCGGTATGCAGATTTGGCACCTGTAATGTAGACATCTGCCAAACTGTGAGCCCGATCCTTCAAAAAGTTAACCATCTGTCGGTCTGTGCTTTCAGAAAAATGTAAACGCAATGACTTAAATATAAAAAAATTGATATATGATTTTGTAACTATTATTATAGTTCTTTATCAAATTTTGAATTCAATCGGGGTGGTGCAAACACATCAAATTTCGATTTTCTGATACTATTAACTGCCTGGCAAGGATTAATTTCTAAAAACGCGTCCAGAATCACATAGTAAATTCAGTAAAAATGATAAATATATGCTAAATATTAATATTACGTAAATATTACGCATCAATGCCATACAAGACGCTCTTTGTGGTAATAATTTTATAAAAAAGGTTTTTTCGGTCTTGAGCAATCTCTCTTTCTGTATAATCTCTGTTTCGGCGGTTGAAACACTGTCTGACAGTATATTTCATATATAGAATGCTTTTATTACTTTCATAATATGTCTTTCTACTACCGGTAGACAGGGTTTATCGTGCTTTACCGTGTTCTTTGTTTACTAGCAGGGAGTAAAAGCGAGTTTATTGATGTTAAATTGTATTTTACGTTTTTTACACGATTTCTCTAAAATAATGCGGTCCCTTTTCTCTAACATTGTAAATAATCATAATTTTGATTTAATTTTTCCAAAAAATTTCTAACTATGCAATACATTTTGTATTGTTCTTTTAAATTTATTTTTTGTATGCCCAGTTTGGTGCCAGTTATTTCAGATGGAATTTAAAATGGCGAAATTCCTAATGAGTTTTTAAACAAATCAATATAAATAAAAATGAATGTTTGTCTGTCTGTCTCTTATGCCTTCTTAAACCATTTGTTCGATTGTGATGAAACTTGGTCAGCTTATTGTTTACACCTGCAGGATGGTTACGGGCATAGTACGATTAGCTAAAATTTAAAAAAAATTGAATTTCAGGCGCATTTATTTATCAGAGATTCATCTCCAAATAAATCATCGAGGAGTCAATAGATTCTGTAGAAATGCTAAATCTCAATTAAAGGTTCATGTTTTGTAGCTATAGCACGAAAATGTCATGGAAGTCATTCTCAGAGGTAACAACTTCATTACAGATTATACTAGAAAGTTTTGGGGAGACCAATCCGGGAGGGGAGTTAAATTTTAATTCAATTTAAGCGTTTTTCTCAATAATCACCAAAAATATTGTAGTACAAATAATTTTGTACCATCTTAACTTTCAAAAATTATCGTTTCAACTATATTAATGATTTTATGGCATAAATAGGTTTTCTATGTTTAATAAATTTTAAAAGAAAATACTTAACCTCAATTTTTCTAAAATTAAGCTTGAGAATTATGGACGAATATGAAACAAATCACGAGGTAAGATAAGTAGTTTTTTTTTTTCATTACCATTCTGAGAGAAAACCAAGCTTTACTGTTCTAAAAAAATATGCAATTTTAAAATGTATGTAGAATATAATAATAAAATCAGAAAAAACACTATTTACGCTTCTCCATCACATATCCTTCCATTTCAATGAATGCATTCATTGCCGACAAGAAAATAAATATCATTCTTAATTAAACAAGATCACTATTTCAAATTCCAAACGATATTTCCAAGTTTATTTCTTCTGCGGCAGCAATGCGCCGGGGACCAACCAGTAAATAGGAGCGATTCCTATGCCATGCACGATAGTGTTTTACGTATATATAGATATCTTAAAAAACAGAATTATTACACTGAAATGAAGTTGCATCAATTATATGTATTTCGCTCATTAAAATTTCGATTATTCATCATTTCATTTATATATCGTTTAATGTCAGTGCCTTGAAAGTCGCATAAACTGTTTTTTGTTATACGTTATTTGGCATAAACAACTCACTGCAGATGTTTTTTAACGATGTTTGCAGCAGAGTATTGTTTGCACAGGATCGCGTTGTATTATTTTATTGGGAACTGAATCATTGCGGTTTCAAAACTGTTTATCGAAGCCAGGATGTAAGAACTGTTGAACGTCAGAATTTCAGACACTTCCGTATTTTCAAACCGGAAAATAGAAATAAGCGCCAAATTACAAAAAGAGAGTTCCGCTTTTTTTTCCAATCCGCTCCTCAGGTTGATGGTTTCAAAAGCAATCGTTCTTTTGTTCCTTTGGCAAGCACAGAGAGTTTAAAATCGATACTTTTGTTTATTTATTTACTAGCCGCCTTTGACCACCAGCTGGTTCGCCATGAGTAAAGCGTTCTAAAATTTTCAATTAAATCACATATTCATTAGCCTTGAAGTAATTCCGGGCATTGATTGACCTGAAATTAGTATTTTCCTTAAGATGACGGACGGAAAGTTCTAAAAGTACACCTTTTCCTAATAATATTCTTTAATTTTATAAATCAGTCAGTTTTAACCATCGGTTATGCTTCCAAAATATTAAAAAAAATTTCGATTATGTTGCCAAAATATCAAATATGTTTTTTTAAAGAAAGCCAGAAAGGGCAAAAAAGTATTAAATTAATGATACAGATATTGCAAACGATTACATAAATATACCATTAAGTCGGGATTTCAATGCATATCCTGTCAAAATTCAATCACGTTTACCGTAAATAAAGAAGATTTATTGAGTTAATGATATAGATATTGCAAACGATTGTAGAAACCTTTGCTTTGCATTTATTTTTCAAAGAAAATATCACCATTTATACTTCTTTTATTTCATCCAGTCACGTGCTGAAAGTACCATTTCTGTAGATTTATTTTGCGATGGTAATTTTTTTTTTTTTTTGAACTTCCGGCATTCTTTTATTTTACCCAGTCACGTGATAAAAACATGGTTAAAATATTTCTTTAACATTCATTAAAAATTGAAGTTTACATTATAAATTTAAAAAACTGATACCATTAGAAAGCTATTTTTTTTATCTTTAAATTGATATAAAAATCATGTTTGTGCAATAATATTTTCGGAAATTATAGCGGAAAAACGTCGAAATTTCGCTTAAATTTTAATTAATTCAAATTCTAATTAAAAATTCGAAAAAAGGGCTCCGAGGTGCACATTCCGGACCTCCAAGGTATACATGTACCAAATTTGGTAGCTTTAGGTCCAACGGTCTGGCCTGTAGAGCGCCAACACACACACACACACACGCACACACACACACACATTGAGCTTTATTATAAGTATAGATTATCGTTTCTGCATTAAAATATTAATTTAACACATTCGCTGCCACTGACGCGCGTGCGCGTTACAAATGGTATGTAATTGTACCAAACCATCTATGTTATTAGATGACACCTTCTCTACTACAGTTAAAAAGATAGGAAAGAAGGCCTCATCTCATTAGATGGATGGTCCCGATATCAGTCGAGGGTAGTGGTAGTGAAGGAGTTAAATAAAGTTAAACTGAATTACATACTGTGCTTATTATACTTAAATTCAAAACTAAATTTTTGAGAAAAAAAAATTTAAAAAGAAAACGTATTACTGCGCAATTTTTAGTGTTTACAATATAACAGAGAAATGTGTTTGTCAGGCAAAAAGTTTTTTTTTATATAAATGAAGATTCACATTAGAAGCTATATGTAGATTTAAGAGATCTAAAAATTTATAAAACATCATTCTGTTTAGAGTTCAAATAATAGACTCATGAAGTTAGGCTGACTAATCGCTTCAGACCACTAGTTAAATCACTCGGATTATAGGTTATATTTAACCACTTGACATACGAATTCAATTCACTTCCTACTTAAATGACGAATCGAATATCTTTCTCATTGGAATATTTACTATTATTTTAATTCCTTTCATTATAATACGTTTCGAGAGACTCTTTTCATTTTGAATTATTTAATACTCTTCTCTTAGTTGCAGATTAAAAATTAAGAATTCAATCATTCGATGTATGTCTCCGACACGTCATTGTATGCGATGTGCTTAATGAGATATAAAAACTCTTTTATGACTTCAAGTTCATGATTCTACCGAACTATCTGAGATTAAAGCAGTGTTATTATCTGCCTTAGTTAAATTTTACTTATCGTGCGCAAGAACCTTTCTAATAGAGACATTCCCTTAGTAGAAATGTTAATATTCGGTTCATCTATTTTCTAACCTTCTCTTCACTTTTTCAAATTTTTCTTGTGATATACAAATCTAATTAAACAGATTCCTTCTACATTAGCTTTCAATGGGAAAGAAAATCAAGTCATCAAGTATATTTGAAGTAATAATGAAAATGGTTTGAATTTCGGGTCAATAATGTATTCTGTTATTGAAAATTAAACAAAAAAAAGTTTTAAACTGCCAATATCAGCAAAAAAGCGCACATCTATTCGCAGTAATGTGCTGTAATATTTTCTGAAGATATTGGGAGAAAGAATTAAAGATCAGTTTCATTTGCAATGAAGTAAAATTCTAATAAAAAATTCATAAAATAATTGCTACGTGGGAACATTTCCACTTTGCAAGGTATAAATGCCCCAAGTTTGGTAGTTACAGGTCCAACGATCTGGCCAGCAAAGCACCAACATACACACGCGCATTTTTATCTTTATTATTATTATAGATTGCTAAAACTTATTTCAACCACTTATTCATAGATTATTAATATAGGTAATTAAAATTTATTAGTATGGATAGTTATTTTTAGTATTGGTGTCGATAATTTATTAGTTTAGATACTTTATTATTAGTTTAGATAATTAAAATTTAGCTCAACCACTTATTCGGAGATTATTAATATAGATAATTAAAATTAATTAGTATCAATAATTATTTTAGTGTTAGTATAGATAATTAATTTGTTAGTATATATATTTTATTATTATTGTAGATAATTAAAATTTATCGCATAAACTTATTCGAAAGACAGTTGATGAAAAAGTTTAGTGTATGCAGAAAGGTCCAAGGAAATTTTGCAGAAATAATTAGGTAATTAAATTTTATAGAAATCTTTTTAAAGATTTCCCCAGTTTGCAGAAATAAAGAGACAATTAAACTTTACAGAATTCTTTTTAAACGATTTCCTCCTTTTGCAGGAATATAGAGACTATTAAACTTTACAGAAATCTTTTAAAAGATCTCCTCATTTTTCAAACATAGGGAGCTATTAAACTTTACAGAAATCTTTTAAAAGATCTCCTCATTTTTCAAACATAGGGAGACCATTAAACTTTATATAAATCTTTTAAAAGATCTCCTTATTTTGTAGAAATAAAGAGACAATTAAACATTATAGAGATTTTTTTAAACATTTCCTCATTTTGTCATATAGTTGAATTTAGTAGCAGAGCTCTGGCAACACCTTAGCAACTGCCAACCAGAAGTAACAAAAACAAAATGTAAATAGGTTTCGCACGAACGAGATGCAACCTTCTCTTCCAGGAGCGATGATCTCAACGTCTCGTGACAGATGCGTGATAATAGGATCCGATGGCAACAGGGCAGGGCCTGATCACGTGATGAAGTCGTGCTCCCGGACAGGGGTCGATGGAAAGAAAGGGTTCGCTTCTCGGAACTCTAAAACAGAAACCAGTTCGTGTGTGAACTGGGAGGGTTTAATGAGTGCTTCCTCATTCAAATCTCTATTTTCACTCGATTGCTGGCTCTACGGGTTTTTTTCCTCCGCCATATTTAGTTTTGAATTTGCCGCCGGTTAAATTCTGCCGAAGAAATAAATGAAGGATATTCGATTTCATAGTTTGGCAACAGTTGAAAGGTTATAGTTTTTTTCCCCCTCTTTTTTAATATGGTGGAAATAAATTCCAGTTCTTGAGAGCAAATTGATCATCCAATTTATAAAATGTGAATTAGAGTTTGAAGAGAAATATTAAATTGTCTTTTAATTTATATTTAATTGTAATAAAGAATAAATTAAAAATTAAGATTTAAATGTTTTTATATACATTTTTTTTATTTTATATTTTTAGATAATTAAAAATACTATTGTAAAATTTCTCTAAATATTGCGACAAATTTTTTAAGCTATTAAGAGAACTTCTGTACTTTTAAAAAGTGTATCCTTCGTTTGTTAAAGTTTTTCGATAGACTGGTTTATAAAATAAAGAATAGCATAAATTTCGAAATTAGAATTTTAAACCTTTCTTGCTACTTGGAAAGATAATTTCTATTTTATTCACATGTTGTCATACGGGTCTTTGAATAATTTTTTTACTAAACAATCTTTCAGGATTGTATAGTTTGAAGTTTGAATACCAGTTGCCAGATCCAGCCTAAAATATCCTTTGAGATGTTTTAAAACGGTACAGTATTATAACTAAATTAATGTGCTATATTATAATAGTTACTTTTTATATGTTCCTTTTTTTGCTACAGATTTGAATAAAATACTTGAATTGAAAAATTGAAGTAACTCAATCAATTGCAAACATTACTTAAGCTTTATTCTCATAAAATTTAATAAAACATATCCATAGCAATCTGTTGATCCTAATTAAATGCAAAACAATGCATTTATTCTTCTATGGAAACCTTAACATTAAGGTTACTTATTCTTGCATTGAAACCTTTCTATCTTGTATTGAAACCTTAACCTTAAACCTGCTAACCTTAACCCTTGGCTTGTCAGACCGAAAGTATGCTGAAAAATCTGAACGCAGCTGCAATAACATCACTGGCTGGAACTGTATTTGCATTCTAAGGGCCATCACCGGCCAAGGTACAACACTTCCAATGGGAAGTACGTGCCGTCATCGATGGGAGTAGCTGAGCCTCATCTTTTCTGTACCCACAAAGGTAGAGAGAACCAACCACCGTACCAGAATCATCTCATCCTCAATTATGCGGTAACCACCGATTGGAGTATCTTGTATTGATATTCTTACTTATATACTTCATCTTATATTGAAAATAAATTAAAATGCACTTATTTTTTATGAAAAAATAAAATTTATATATATATATAT
>JAPMOQ010050871.1:418307-442515 GCA_026543055.1 Argiope trifasciata
ATATATATATATATATATATATGTGCGTGTGTGTGTCAATTATATTATACAATGAAATGTATAAATGCTTTTATGCTTTTTCCCCATGCATATATATAAATTGAATAATGTTACTTCAATTCTTATACTTTCTTTCGTTGAAAGAATATAATATACAGGGTATTTCAAAAACCTTGACCACGGCTTTTATTCCTTAAATAATGATAATAGACATATACTGCAAATTGCAAAGTTGCTTTAAAAAATGGTGCAAAATGTTATGAAGTCGATCAAAATTTTCAGGGGGTTAAACTTTACAAAATACAAAATTTAAATTTTTATATTGAACAAAAAAGATTCTTAATGCATAAAATGTACCCCATTCCTTCAACAAGGTCATGTGCAAAATTTCAGAATTTTATCATGAAA
This sequence comes from Argiope trifasciata, assembly GCA_026543055.1. Lineage (NCBI taxonomy): Eukaryota > Metazoa > Arthropoda > Arachnida > Araneae > Araneidae > Argiope > Argiope trifasciata. The sequence continues at coordinate 418,716 of JAPMOQ010050871.1, forward strand.
ATTCTCAACGGAATGTTAAAACGAAACTGGTGAAAAGTCAATCACAAATTAAAATGCAAATGTTTACAGTTTCAGTGCAGATACAGCGTTGCATCATAAGAAAATAAAATATGCTTCTTATCTTTCATTTTAAATACAAATTTTAAAACCTATGTTTCCTGAAAAATACTTAAAAATTTTATATTATGAATTACAGAATATAACTGAAAAATAGCGCAGTCACTGAACTTGTATAAAAATTTATGTAATCTTTTCTTTAAGTAAGGTTTTCTTGTGCAATCTTTCTATTATATAATCTTTCCTTTAAGTTATTATTTCTACACATTTTCAATACTTTTGAACCTATAAATAGCAAAATTATTATTTATTTATTCGATCATTATTTTCTTTGTTAACTTGTGTACGGCCCATAAAGCACGAATTTTCCTCGTTTGGAGCTCATATCCTGGCACTGAAAAATGGTATAAATCAACATTTATGCAGATTCATATCTTTGAGACTTTTTGTGAGGAAATTCTGAAATTTCGAACAGTATCATATTAGAGGATTGGGCACATTACACTGATTGGGAATTTTTTTGCGCTGGGTCCATATAAAAATTTTATTTATTTAAGGTTTAATCCTCTGAAAATTTTAATCGACTTCATAGCATTTTTCACCTTTTTTTAAGCAACTTTGTAATTTGCAGTATATGTCTATGATCAATATTTAAGGAATAAAAACCACTATCAAGATTTTTGAGACACCCTGTATTTTTAAAGCATTATCTATGTACATTTGGAGCTCCGTCTCTTTATCCGTTTGAACACAGGGAAGTTTTATTTTATAGGCAGCAATAGATACAAATGATATTTTATATACAACATTTATAAAAAATATCTTTGAAAATTAATCAAATTTATTTACATTATATGAATGATATACTTCGTTGTACATATTTTTTTAATGTAACATCCCTTACCTAAAATTCAGACTTTCTCATGACACAGTTTTATATGGATATATAAATGGTTCTGACTTTAAAAAAAATTGAAATTCGAAGAAAATTTACAAATATTTGCATAGTTAATTTTTCACGGACACTTTTTTGCAACTAACTGCAAGCAATTCAAAAGTCGTAAAGAAAACCACATAAACAAACGAACAAGAAAAAAAATTCAATTGTCGGTTAGTTTAAAATAAGATTTTAACAACGTATGTGCATCAATTAGACCTTTTCTTCCCTATTTTATCTCACATTTTTTATTGCATCAAATTAAATTTCTAGAAATAAAAAAACAAGACGTTTTGAATTATTTACACTTTATTTTAAAAATTTTATAACTTTAAAATCAATCACAAGAAACGAAAATATGAGCAGTAACCCTTGCTACAATTTTTTTACCACATACACTTTCAAAAACTGCAACGATTCAAAATAGAATATTAGAAAACTGGGGACAAATTGCATTCATATAAGGACTTTTTGGAATTAATATTTATGATTAATTTTGAATATAGTTTTATCAGTTTGAATTCAATTTCGAGAAATAAACCAGTAGGAGTAATCTTCCCAAAACTTTCTCGCATATTCTCTAATAAACTTATCATGCGAAAGAAAGCCTTGCTGGTGTACAATAGTTACGAAATATTAACTTTTGTCATGAATTTAGCATTTTTACTTAATCTATCATATCAATTTTGACGAATTATTTGACAACTGGCATACGTTAATGTTCAACAAAAATCAAATTTGTATTTTAAACACGTTTTCTCAAACAATTGAAACAAAAATTTGGCACAAAACTTCACTTGTATTCACAAAATCCCGTACTAAATTTGATGTATTTTAGGCACAACACTTTCGAATTATTGTGTTTACATATTACTGAAATTACAGAAGGTCAGACAGTCAACCCTTTGTTGGATTTGGCTCACTATAATCTACACTTTAGATGCGAGTTGACTAATAAATCTTACCTATCATACTGCCTTCGTTTTGCTATAATCGTGTTAACTTATCTGAGCAAACGGACTTCCTCTAAGCAGATTTTACTCAAAATTTGATAGAAATTTGAAAATTTCTTGTAATTCTACGTAAAGAATCGTATATCAAATTTCAATCGTCTAGCTCAAAGTTTTTTTTTAGTTATCTTTTCACGGACAGACATTTTCCCAAAATGTGTTTTTCGAAAAAGTGGTCTAAAACGTAGAGATTTGTCAAAATCTCAAACTCGATTTCTTGACAATTACTATATTTCTTTCACTGCGTATACTAGGAAGTAAAAAAATGTATCAAGCTTCCTAAACTTAAAAAAAAATTCTATCAAATGCACTTACATAAAAACACGTGCACAAATTCCAAGTATTTTTAATCTCGAGCTAATTTTATGAGATTTTATTTGATTTCTATAATAAATACATTTTCACCAATTCAGTTATAATGATTCTATTTTCATAGTGCAATCTATATAAACCAGCGGGTGACCGAGCTCCGCTCGGAGAAAACAGGTATCGAAGCTAACTCGAAGATTTAAATTTTCAATTGTGATTTATCAAAACAATACATGCCATAAGAAAATTTGTGAAACCATTGGTGAAAAGATAACCGGTTAAAGAGCACCATTGTAAACTGTTCTAAACAAAGTTAGAGGTTGGAAAGGGAACTATTCTATACAAAGGTAAAGTAAAGGTAAAGATTGAAGTGTGTTGAAGTTCCATATTTTTGACAAATTTATTTAGAAAAACCAAACATATATACATACATAAGAAACATATTATAAACCTATAACAGCATAAACATAAAACTTTATTAGTTCGCCATATTGGCTATAGAGGGCAGCACGTTACCGCTTGAAAATTTAAGTAGCCATTATGGCGAACTAATAAAGTTTGAAAATATCCAATCTGTAACTCCGAACTGCTCGACCGTAGCGCTTCAAAACCGGCGCCAATCGATTCCTCGTGGCCAAAAACCCCAGAGCCCCAAGTTTACCGGAGTTTATTAATTATGGGGCGATTTTCGACTTGGCAACCATTCCTCGCATTATAGTATTAGATAAAAATGAATTTGTACGTCTCTCATGCCTCCCTAAACCGTTCATCTGATGGCGATGAATACTGGGTCAGGTCATTGTTTACGCCTACTGTATGATTTTAGGAGTAAACAATTATCTAAAATTAAATAAAAAATTTCGAACCTCAACCTCATCTGTTTACCAAGGATTCATCTCCAAATAACACACCGTGGAGACAATAGATTCTGTAGAATACTAAACCCAAGTTGAAAGTTAATATTTTGAAGATAAAATACACAAATGCCATGCAAGTCATTCTCGGAGGTAACCTTATTACAGATTATGCGATGAAAGTTTTGGAAAGGTAAATACTGGGTTATTAAATTTTAATTCTATTTTAGCGGGGTTTTTTTTTGCAATAATTACCAAAAATATTGCTGTGCAAATAATTTAATTTTGCACCATCTTAACTTTCAAAAATTATCTTTTCAACTATATTAGCGATTGCATGATATAGAAATATTTTCTCTGTTTAATCCATTTTAAAAGAAACTATTTTAATCACCGCTTCTAAAATTAAATTTGAGAATTCTGAACGAGTATTAAACGAATTACAAGATACAATCGATAGTTTCTTCCATTACCATTCTGAAAGAACACCAAGCTTTACAATCCTAAAAGAATACGCTAATCTAATATATAAAAAGGGATATTTGTTTGTTCGGATTTTGTATACTGTCGTACCATTCATCCCATTATTATATAATATGGCCAAATGATTGATTGCACTTGATATAATTTTTTTCGGCGGCAGCAACGCGCCGGGAACCAGCTAGTAAATATAATAAATTTGCTTTTATGAGCTCTTCTACTCTCTGAACAATTCTCAATCTTTGTTTTGCACAATATCTAGCTACTATTTTGTAACATCACTTAACAAAAATAATTCACAGATGTATACACATTATCCCCATTTTAGAACGAAATTGACTCTTATGCAGCTTTCTCAAGGCATAAAAGCTAATTTAAAAATACCAGGGTAGTATAATGTAACGGCGATATTGACTTGAACCTGTCGTTTCCAGTAAAAACGCGTGTCAACGTCAGGACCGACATAATAAACACTTTATTGAGTCCTTCAGGTGAAACTGACATCATCTGAACACACACCTGAAAAATGATTGTCCAATTCCTTCTGAATTCGAGCGCGTATTGTGCGTTTTACTATTTTTAGCGATCAAATACTAGAATGTTTTTGTGTAAAAATACTTTCTTCTTCCAGAGCTGCTTACGAGAGTAACAAAGCGGACATATTAAAATACCGCATGGGGTCTGCAGTGAGTCAGTCGCATTTGGAACTCACGTGGAAGTAAGTTTTGGGACACACTGCACGGATTCTCTCTTCCGTATGAGTAGATCCCAACCAACTTACTCCGAATAGTAAGTGCCTTATTTTCTAATAGTCTGAAAACTCTACCATTTTCTCAGATCTAAGAGTTTGTTCAAAACTGTGCTTCCTTGATTTCATTTCACAATTTGATGTGATATTTTCAGTTATGGCAATTATACTGCTGATAATCCTCTATTTGAATGCAAAGATTTTCCAGTGTTTAACGACATAATAAACGTATAGAAATTCTATATGTTTATTAGAATTTCTATATGTTTATTAGAATTTCTATATATTTATTAGAATTTCTATATGTTTAATTGAATTTCTAGGTGTTTATAGAATTTCTATATGCTTATTATAGCAATTATCAAGAAATTCTATATTGTTATTAAAATTTCTATATGTTTATAGAATTTCTATGTTATAGAAATTCTACATGTTTATTAGAATTTCTATGTGTTATAGAATTTCTTGTTACTGAACTAGATTAGTTTCAAGTTGCATTTCAAAGCTGAATTTATCCATTGCATCAGAAATCAATGACGGAAACCAGGGTACTTTTATCAGTTCAACCTAGTGGTAATGGTTTCCTCAAAACTTTCTCGCATAGTCTGTAAGAAAGTTAATAAGAAATGGTTTAGGGAAAGACAGGGCAAATTTTACATTGACTTGATATGCAATACTTAAGAAAATGGCATTAATTTAGTATTTTTATGGAATCTATAGGGAGATAGAATGTTTTCGGCGTTCCATTCACAGCATGCAGTTAATAGTATCTGAAAATCCAATTTGTGATTTATAACGTTTTTCTAAATTTTCTGAAATAGAAATTTGCCCTAAGCTACAATTAGAGTCACAAAATAAACTACTCATTTTGATATATGTATAATTCATTGCGTTTTTAGTTATAGCATTTACATGCTTTACATATTTGTCGACCGACAAAGCCTTTGTTGGATTAGGCTCAAAATTTGATTGATGTTTTACTATATGGATTTCAAATACGTGTATCGAATTTTATTTATTTAACTTTTTCCGTTTTGTGGATGTCGAGTTAACTTATATTCAAGCAGCCAAACGGGCACACTTTCTTTGTATGGATTGTGCTCAAAATTCGACAGAAATCGAATCGGTTAATTTTAAGATCAGGAACTAGATTTTACCAGTCTGGCTCAAAGCATTTTAAAGTTATCTTCGTCACAGACAGAAAGACAGATATTTTTCAAAAACGTATTTTTCGAACTTAAGGGGCTTGAGTTTTCTTCGAACTTTCTAAGTTCTTTCTATCATCTTTTTTTTTTTTTTCGATTACAATTTTTTAAAATTTTGTATAAGAGAAAATAAAAAAGAGAACTATGGAAATATGTATAAAAGTTTTGACCTCAAAAATTTGATGGAATACCCTGTTTTAGATCTTTCTCAATCCTAAATAACTATCTTTGGAGTTGCATCTTTCTACTGCTGGTAATCTTTCAGTATGTTTCATAACAATTTGATAGTGCAATCGACCCTTGCATGAAATCTTTTCCCCAAACAGGTTGATTTCTATTGAAAGTCGAACGAAATCTTTCAACAGATTAACTATCTGTTGAAAGATTGTTAGATCCATTGGGATAATATCTAATGGACAAAAATTAAATTAGAGTACAATCTAATGGACTGTATTAATATTATTAGATCTATTAGGCTGTTTATCTAATAAACAGAAAAAGGAAAATGTACCACGAGTAGTTTGTTTAGTTTAACTAGCGATTATTTTATTTTATTTGTAGAACTGAAATCAAAATCTTAGACCAAATTAGTCGAAGAGAAATATTTAAAAATATACACTGAATTTTTTTAACTACACGACCGGCTTCATTGCTTACTTTTTTGTCTTGAAATTTAAACCTGCAATCCCAATGAAAATCTTTTGGAGGCGAAGCAGTAAAAGACATCTTGAAAAATTTGCCAAAATAACCTTCATCAAGAGACCATTTTTAACATAGTAATTGAAGAAGATTTAAATAAATGTCCAATTTCTCTACTAAGAACACTTCAGTAAAATCTTGCTTTGGACACTTTTATCTGTTTATGAAAAGGATCACCATAGAGTCAAAGAAAGGTGAATAATAACGTAAGCTGAAATAATATTTTGATCTTCCTAGCATTGAAGCAGGATCAACTTCTAACCAATTTCATGCCGGTAAGATTTAGTTACTATATTTCCATATTAGAATCAACTTAGACAGCTGTCTAAACCAGTTTCCGAGAAAGTAAGCTTAAAGATTTGAAAATGTCGCAAAAGGAGATTTGGAAATATCGATTGATTGATGAAAGGCGTCGGTGTTACGTTCGAGACTGACGTCAGCGAAATCTTCTTCTTTGAATTCAGAAGATGAAAGACTTTAATTAGGAAAATTCCTCTGATTAGTATGTACTGAAAACTCACAGTTGTAAGCTTGATTAATCAAATTTAAATAAACAAGGTCAATCAATCGACTGTTTATTCCTGTTTGGTAGGAAACAAGGTCAATTCAAAGTTCCTGTCGAATTCATTTATTTAGTTGTTTTCTTTTGGCAACAAAATGAACATATGTATTTTGGTCCTTTACCTAAGCCTATTCAGAAATTAAGAAAGAAATTAATAAAGATATAAATTTGCTTGCTATGTAGAATTATAGAAATTCAAGTTATGTTTCGTAATATCTTTTGTATTCCTTTATGAATTTTATTTATAATTCGTTGATGAGACATATTCCACAGATTGAAAAGAATTTCTTACTCTTTTGTTTCTTTCTTCTAACTCATTAAAAGGTTTCAATGTTTTCATGTTTAAAAAAGTGCTGTCATTCTTACAAGATTAATTTAGAAAGAAAAAAATTAAAATTATTTAAAACATAAATTTTTATTCTCATCCTATTTTTGTAAAAAATATTGATAATTTACAATTTTATTCTTCGTGAATTTCTTTATTTTTATCGATTATGAGGCATATCTACTCTTCCCATCAAAGGTTTAAAATGGAGAAAAAATAAGCAATCCTCACACGCTTGCTACGAACGCAGAATTGTGATATGATGAATGACGCAATAGGGATTTCTATACATCTTTAAGTGTGAACGTGTACTTAAAATGTATGCATAGTAGCACGATAAGTAGTGATTAAAACATTATTAAAATCATCGTTCATTTTGTGCATTATTAATGAATGTTTATTTCACAAAATGCAGTCATATGATCTTATTATCATTATGCCAAACATAAATTACATTACATAACAGCTATATATAGCAAGTTGTGTTATTTTTGAAACCGGTTCATAACTTATCATAAAAATATTTTTTTACCTTATTAATTGCCAGTATATCTTAACATGCTGTTCTGAATCAATATTTGTTTTGTGCTAGAAAATGTTAAATGGAATAAATATTGCTTGAATTAGAAAGCTTGCGAAACGTGTTTTTAGAAAGTTCATCAAGAACGTGCAACCTTTGCAAATATCCCGTACCCCTCAACTCTTCCTTTCATTTTCAAAATATAGAATAATTAGTGATAATATTCTTTTAATTTTAAAGAAAATTGATTGCATTTTAGGTTTTTCTTTTGCAGGAATCAGCCTGAAATTGGAGACATAGTTATAATTTGAGCATCGTTGACACATTCCTTCATTTTTACAACCAAATGGCTTTTTAAACACTTACATACACTCGAATAAACGGACCGACAGACACTCATTTCGTTGACAGTTTGGATGAAACTTCGATTCAGTATTTACAATTCTTCCAGCTAAAAAAAATTCGACGTGTAAGCTGTCCCATTTGACTCATTGCGATTTTAATTTTTCGTTTTCATTTGCGCAAGGACAGATAGACATCCATTTAAAGTACTAACAGATCCATTAATGAGCAAAATTGGTGATAGATTTTCAGTTAGGAAGTAAAGTCTACAGGTCGAATTTCGTTGTTTTTTCACAGACAAATATAGTTCCAAAAATGATTTTTTTTTCCAACTGAGAAATGTCTAAAACGTAATGAATTCTCAAAATTTTTATTATAAATAGTTTGATGATAACGATTATTTACCTTTGTATATCGATTAGAGAATAGAAAATATTGATCAAAAAATACAAGTAGATGTTAAGCGAATAAAATAAAATCTGAACTTTATATAGATTAGAGAATTTAAACACTAAACAAGAAATGCAAGCAGATGTATAGCAAATAAAATAAAATCTGAGCTTCTGATTTAATTGAAATCCGTCCTTAAGACACTTGACCTCGTTAATTGCTGATCTATCAAGACAGCACAAGAAGAAAAAAAAAGCTTTTCCCCCATTTTCGAATGATCGTAGGTTGAAATTTCAATTCCTTCTGCGTAATAAATATTTATGAGTATTTTTTCTTAAACATTCCCCCTGTTACAAATAAAATGGCACCGAAGTTGTCAAGGTTAAGTTGATTTATTTTAGCCCTTGAAAGCTGTAAGCCAGAATGAACATATACACTAATCCTAAATTAATAAATTAAGAACACCATAAGAATTGGTTTATTTCTTTACGGAGAAACATTTTTGCTTGCTTAAAAAGTTTAAATAATGAAACTCTAGAGAAAAGTAACTATTCAAAAGTGGTTTAATAATTTTTTTCTCATTGCTTCTGCGTCTTTTGGCTTACATTAAAGTTTAGTATATTGTTACCGGCATTGCTTTTATAAATTAAATCGGTTGGGGTTTTTTTTTTTCCTTCAAAAGATATTTTTCCTTAAAACGAATTCAAATTTTAGAAAAGATAATCAAAAAATAAATTAAATTACTTTTTTTTAAATTTTAGCAAATCAGAAATAAATATATATAATCCAAAGTCTATCGTGATTTAACTGATAAAATAAGTGTGTCAAATATAAAATGTCGAATCATAATATGTTTATTTCAATTATGGATTTAAGTCAAGAGATTATTTTTTTATAAATCATTTAATTCGTATTAAAATATCATTATTTTGTCCTAATTACATCATTTCTATCAAGAACAAACAGAATAATTTCATATTTCCGTTTTAAGTTTTGTAGAATCTTATTCTCTTTACTTTTGAGCTATTTTTTTTTTTCATTTCGTTCAACACTGATCAGTTATATCGAGACATTCTTCAAGTGTTTTAAGAATTTTATAACATTTTAAACATATATAAACCATATATTTTATCCATTTAAATAATCTAAAGTAAGAAGTAACGAATCAATATTTCCAATTTTTGCTAAAGACCCCATTCTTTCTATTAAAAGAATCCAGTGTGCAAAATAGAAATTTCATCAATCCTTATGTTGATTGATGAGATCTCTGATTGATGAGTGCAACTTATTCACTCCCGTGCAATAGCTTCACACGTGCCAACTGAACAGTAAACAAATAGAACATCGCGTACAGTTTTAAATCATTTGTCATAAAAAAGTGAGTCAACTTGATCAACAAGTGCCAAGTGCACTTTTTGTTACTTATCTGTGAAAAGGGGATTAAAGATAAGACAACTCCCATGTGTAGAGTGCATTTTCTAGATTTTCTAAATTCTATGATTTGTCACTACACTCGCTGTTTTCTATTTAGCAGAAAAGAAAAATTATTAGCCCCCCCCCCTTTCCTTCCCAAAATACGATGTTAATTTCCATTCTTATATTGAAAAGTATGTCTTGTAATTAAACAAAAATAACAATAATAAGTTTGTAGATATTTTTCTGTGCTTTCGAGTCCTTTATTAGAAAAAAAACGAATAACTTTCAAATTCTTACAACAAGATATATTGTAGCTTGTAGTTAATGGATTAACTACTTATTAAAAAACTACTGTTTAATCATTATTAAACATTAATTATTCTTAAAAATGTTAAAAAGTTTTAAAAGCCCTTATTACCAATTTTAGTTTAAGAATAGTAGTTTCTTCTTGCGATACGCATTTTTAAACCCCTTTTCTAATTAAAACATTTCAGCTTATTGAGAATGAAAGCCGGTCTTCTCTATGAAAGGGCCCGGTTGCAAGAAACCATTTGGGGCCCTAAATGTTTAGCAAAATAAAATAAAACGAGCATTTGTATATATATTTAATGAGCTTGATTTTGTTTTTGCTCTTAATCGTCACAGAAAAATGACAATTTGTCCGATTTCATTTTCGATAGTATAGCAAAAGCGTCTAAGCATTGTACCCATATACTTGACCGAAGACAATACTTTATTTAATTTTAATCTGCTGAAAGAGGGTTCAGCATTTATTACGTTTAGTAACTGGCTATGCAAAAGATAAAACATGTCTGATGGGGATTTCCTTATTGATAAAGGAATTTTTCCCGCCTTTTATATATGGATATTATGCGATCTTTGCCTCATAAAGGCGTCAGTTGATGCTTTGTCAGCCACATGGAAACAAAACTGTAGATTTTTAGTATGTGTCACATTATTATTGTTCAGAGCATTGTTTTAATTCTTAATCATGGGGGGAGCCCTCAATCGCTGGGCCCCGGTGCACAGCATCCGCCGCAAACCCCCCCCCCCCCCGATGGCCGGCCCTGTTGGGACTCAATCAATTCTGAATGAACGAAGTTCAATTGCATCCCCAAATTACGAGGCATGTCTAACTTGTTTCGGGTATGATTATATGAAAATCGGAAGAATTAATCCGTCACCTCTGCATTTTGCTGGGGGGAGGTTGGCCTTTTTTTTTTTTTTTTTTTTCGCCTGTGATGCCGTCACACTTTATCTGACCTAAAACAAACAGAACACCGCGTGCAATTTCAACTCGTCCGTCCCGAAAGGCGAGTGGATTCGATCAATAAGAGAGTCAGGTGGTGCCTGCCACCTGCAGACGAGTCGCTGTAACCGGTTAGTTCTCCTCCGGGCTGGATCCACTCCGACTGGATCACCCCGACCGAGGGAGGGATGGAGATTGCGTCATCTGTTATAGCATTTCGACCTTTTTTGCAACGCAAGGTGTAGACAGCTTGGCTGCGACTTTGTTGATACTACAGATGGGAAAAAGTTAACACTAATAGAAAGCAATGCTTTTTGGAGTTTTGTAAAACAAAGGAATTCCAGTTTCGCTGGGAATAAAATTGAATTTCTTTTTACCTATTAGATAGATGATCTTCATATCAGGCGAGGGTAGTAGTGGCAGTGAACGTGTTAACACGTTGACTGCCAACTACGAAGTTAACTCGTCGATTGCGTTCTTTTCCACGACCAAATAAACAATCTATGTTATTGGATGTCATCTAATCCACTGCAGCTAAAAGATAGCAAAGAAGGGGGCATCTAATGAGATAGATGGTCTTGATATCAGGCGTGAGTAGTGGTATTGAACTTGTTAATAATAGTTTCTTAAATTTGAAAGAGAATCTAGAATGTTCCAGAATTTCATTTTCAATTGGTTCTAGTTGAAAAAAAAACTATAACATGAATTAAAAAGTGCCTGTATCTTAAATATGACATTACTTTTTCATATACGCATGAAAACATGAATCTCAACAGATCATCCTTCGACTAAGAGATAATGATATATTGGTGGAATAATATGCAATTTGATTAATTAATTGGTTCGTTGATTTCGGGAGGTATGCGCAACATGAAATAAGATAATGGACGTCGGTCCCCATGTGTCAAACATGATATCAGGCGAGGGTAGTGGCTGGGAACGTGTTAATAGAACTGAATGTCGATTTATGCATTCTCAAATGCGCGTTATAAAAAGAAATCAGATGGAATTATTTCGTTGAATTTTCTCACTCTTTTATAAAAACTCCAGTCTCTCCCCACATAAAATTGTGGATATTGGTACAATCAGGAATGCCTTCCGTGAAATTTGCGAGCAATAATTATGAAATATAGATCATAATTATAATGTAATATGTATCGATAATTATGTAATATGTACAATAAATTTCTTGAGATCTCATGCAGATCACATGCAGTATGTTCGCATGTATACATATTACATATTTTGAATAATTATGTAATATGTATACATACGAACAATAATTATGTAACATGTATTTTGAATGGCCTTTTTTCGGACAGCTTGTAAATTAAAAGTGACAATGTATAGCAGTTGCAACCTCGGGATCAAGTGCAGAATTTCATTGGTTCGGTTTGGGTTTTATTGGCACAAGAACCCTTCTTGGTTAAATTGCGCTATAGATATAAATAATTTCATTAAATTAAATTATTGCATTTATGAATTATTTTTTCAAATACATGCAAAACTACACATTCACAACTAATCAGTGCATTGACGGATTTGGTTCTGATTTTGTTAAAAACTTGTATTCTATATGCTAAACCTGTGTACTAGATTTTATTTATCTCTGCGTTTTATAGTTGTCACTTTCGTTTTCACGCACGTATCGGCAATCTTTCTCTGAACAGATGTTGTTCGAAACTTGATAGAAATCTACAAATTTGAAATAAAAATCATACATCCAATCTCATCTGTCTAATTCAAAGCGTTTTTGTCATTGACAGATAGACAGACATTTTAAAAAATTATGTTTTTTGAACTTGAAGGCTTGAAAATTCGTCAAAATCTCGAATTCGGTTTTTTTTTTTTTTTTTTTTTTTTTTACATGTGAGAACATAATATTATTTTCGTTTGAGGTTTTGGAGTCTCAGAATGGGAAGGTAACAAATTGTTGAAGCCTCAAAATGCGTTGGCTACAAATTGGCCATCTATCTTTTTTAAATATATATTTTTTATTTGGCGTTCACAGTACCGCTTTTGAAATATCTATCGTCGGATAATGCAGTTTTATTTTGGAGTCGGCTTCCACAGTATAGCTTTTGAAGTATCTAGTGTCGAATAATGTAGGTTCACTGTATAGCTTTTGAATCATCAATCATCTATCGTCTGCTGTTGTAGTTTTTCCCTTGGAAGTCGCAGTGTTATAACCTTTTTTTTTAAATAAACCGAAAATTTTAAAATATAAATTTTTTTAATCGATAAAAATTGTTGGCTTTGGGATAATTTCGTCCAATTAAAATAGGTTATTAGAAAATAATGCAGACTACTGTCATATTTGGATAATAAAGTTGCCCGTTGATTTTCAAATTATACATTTTCCGAATTCTTACGAATTGTCTTAAGTCATTAAGCAATTTAAACCGGTTTGAAACAATCACGAGACTTGCAGATTACTCATGCGTCTATATTAAGAAAAATGATGGAGGTACTTTTTCTTTCTTTACTTATTTATTTATTTATTCTCCTCATTTCAAAACCTTTTGGGCTCCAAAACTCTGTTTGGCAGCAAGAAAAATTGAAAATGAAAGCTTAAAAAACTTATCATTTTATATATAGATAGATAGTTAAAAGGGGGGCGGAAGAAATGTAGAAGTTTCGTGGTTTAAACTGGTGAATGACTGAAATGAATTAAGACAAATAATAACTTTGAAAAATAATATTGTCACATGATAGCTGAAATTTAAGATAGTGCATTTCATTTTTATTTGTTATTTTTTTAAATACTAGCCGCCTTTGGCGACCAGCTGGTTCGCCATGAGTAAAAAGTTCTAAAATTTTCAATTAAATCACATATTCATTAGCCTTGAAGTAATTACGGGCATTGATTGACCTGAAATTAGTATTTTCTTTAAGATGACGGACGGAAAGTTCTAAAAGTACACCTTTTCCTAATAATATTCTTTAATTTTATAAATCAGTCAGTTTTAACCATCGGTTATGCTTCCAAAATATTAAAAAAAATTTCGATTATGTTGCCAAAATATTAAAAATGTTTTTTTAAAGAAAGCGAGAAAGGGAAAAAAAGTATTTAATTAATGATACAGATATTGCAAACGATTACATAAATATGCCATTAAGTCGAGATTTCAATGCATATCCTGTCAAAATTCAATCAAGTTTACCGTAAATAAAGAAGATTTATTGAGTTAATGATATAGATATTGCAAACGATTGTAGAAACTTTTGCTTTGCATTTATTTTTCAAAGAAAATATCACATTTTATACTTCTTTTATTTTATCCAGTCACGTGCTGAAAGTACCATTTCTGTAGATTTATTTTGCGATGGTAATTTTTTTTTGAACTTCCGGCATTCTTTTATTTTATCCAGTCACGTGATAAAAACATGGTTAAAATATTTCTTTAAAAATTCATTAAAAATAGAAGTTTACATTATAAATTTTAAAAACTGATACCATTAGAAAGCTAATTTTTTTATCTTTAAATTGATATAAAAATCATGTTTGTGCAATAATATTTTCGGTAGTTATAGCGGAAAAACGTCGAAATTTCGCTTAAATTTTAATTAATTCAAATTCTAATTAAAAATTCGAAAAAAGGGCTCCGAGGTGCACATTCCCGACCTCCAAGGTATACATGTACCAAATTTGGTAGCTGTAGGTCCAACGGTCTGGCCTGTAGAGCGCCAACACACACACACACACATTGAGCTTTATTATAAGTATAGATAATTTCAGTAGTTTTCCTATACTTTGTACACAAAAACTTAAAAATATTGTGAATTCCCACGTAATTCGGCCTGGAAATTTTATGCATACCCACCTTTGATCTAAATGAATACAAAAAAAAATATTGAAATCATGCGATATTTGTATAATGTTAACTCACTAATTGGAAAATGCTATGAATAGATGGATGAAATTGGATAAGTACACCAAATTTCATGTATTTTGGTTATCGTGTTCTAAAACAAAAGATAGCCTGTCTTCCTTTTAATGAATTTTGACAAATTTGACAGAAATCTGCATATTTGATGTTAGGACCTGATGCTAAATCTCAGTTATCTAGCTTTTTTATTTTTTTCATCCTGTCCACAGGCAGATAGAATGTGTTTTTCCTTTTACACCTAGAATGTTCTGAAGTGTTAAGATTCATTCCAAACCTTCTATCCGATTTATTTTTATTTTTATTTATTACGATTTTAATATTTTTTTCTTTGCATGATAAAATAAAAATAAATAAAAATGCAGTAAAAGCGTAATGGATTTTTTTACCTCAAGAAAAGACAAATGGAATCATTAAGGGGGGGGGGGGGGATGTTTGTTTGGAATTAAATGTTTCTATAATGGAAATAAATTTCATATTTCTTTAAAAAAAATTAATACAAAAGAATTAAAGATTGCTCCTTGAATTTCTTAGATAATAACACATTAACAATAACTCAACTCTAGATATATATGATAATTTCTGCAAATATTTTCAACTTGTAGAATCTCTTTCCCCCCAATTCTTTAAATCGAATTCTAAACTATTAATTCACGCGTTTAAACACGCCACTATTTAAAAGTGAAGTCTATAAACTATTATGCAAAAGATACTTCCAAATAAGACTTTTCTTTATCCATTTGACCTATTTTTTAATAAAGTCATCAAAAATTTTCCTTCATTTCAGCATAAGGAAGCGATAAAAAAAATCGTTAAATGAATAAAATGAGTTTTCAAGTGTTCCCGGGCAACTCTGTTGTTTTATTCGTCACTTCTGCATTTCCATGATTTCATCTTGGCGACAGAGTGACTGCTTCCCAGTAGATTTTAAAGGGTTAAAGGACTCTAACGGTTTCAAGGACGCCCACTGAATTTTGATTGACCAATTTCGAGGACATCTTCATTTTGAAATGTTTTTATGTAGACTTAAAACCAAACAAAGTCTCTAGCTTAAAGAACTTAGGAAAATAAACTAAAAATTCTTCAAGAGGTAAATTAATCATCTTAAAAAGACTGAAAAAAAAATCCAGCAGGAAGGGTCCTCAAAATTTTTCTGCATATTCTCTAATAAAGGTGATATAAAAGAGAACGCCTTGCATCGCATGGACGTAAATTAGCTACGAAATATTAACCTATAATTAATCTCTGAATCAACAATCTTTATAGGTTAAGCAAACAATATTTTAACTTGTTTGGGTTATTTTTTAAAAAAGCGTTGTGCTAGTTAGGCTATTACACTGTGATTTCCTGGGTAAAAAACTATTACAGCAGGCGATAAATTATTCAAAAGCTATATTGTGAAAGCTGGTTCCAAAATAAAATTACATTAGTTGTCGATAGATGATCTAAAAACTGTATTGAAGCTGACTCCAAAATAAAACCACATTAGTAGATGTGAGATATTTCAAAAGCTATACTGTGAAAGCCGACTCCAAAATTAAATATACATTAGCAGACGATAAATATTTCAAAATCTATGGTGTGAAGGCCGACTCCAAAATAAAAAAGGAACAAATCTCCAATTTGTTACCTATGTATTTGATGCTTCAACAATTTGTTGCCTTCCAATTCTGAGGCTCAAAAAACCTCAAGTGAAAACAACAACACGTTCTTGTATGATTAAAAAAACTATATTTGCTGTCACAAAATTCTTTATCAAATTTGATATATGCTTACGTTAAATTCCAAATAATTTCTACAATTTTCCGAGTCTTTTCTAATAGTAAATTATTATAAGAAATTTCATTATCTCCGATATTATTCCCATCGTAAACTGTTTTAATTACTGAAAACGCAGACGCCTTAATAGTAGTTCATTTAATAGCAATAACTGATTACGAAATTAACAGAATTTCTTTACTCATTCAGCGCAAACACTTAGAAAAGACGCAGCAAATAACTGCCGAAGTTTTAACGTCTTCTCTATAAATAATTACAATAAAAAAATGTCATCCTCTGACCTTATTCCGTGCATAAACTGTAAATAATTGCTGAAATTTAAAGTTGCTTTTCGAAAAGTAACTATAATAAGAAATTTCATCCTAAAATATTATTTCCAAACAATTGCTGAAATTTATAGCTTCTCTTCTATAAATAACTATAATAAGAAATTTCATCCTAAAATATTATTCCCCGCATAAACTGTTTTATTACTGAAAGCACAAGAAGACATTATAATAACATATTTTCCTCTAATACAATTAACTGATAGTGAAATTAATAGAATTTCGTAACTCATTCAGTGCAAACACATAAAGAGTCTCAGTTACCGTTCCGATACATTCAGTTAACTTCCTTATTACATTTCTAGATTTTTGAATAACGAGACGATATCAGTGATCTGATCATTTCTTCCATTTATTTAATCCGGTTTCGATCATTTGCCTAGTTTTGAGGACTGTTAGGAAACAATTATAAATGAAATAATCAGTTATGTCCAGGATTTAATTACCCCTTACTTGTAACTTCTGTTCGATTGCCAGTGATTGCATACCTTGAAGCGATTGGGCCTTTGGTGGAATTAACAAAAAAGGAAGCCATGCCTGAAAAACTACAAAGCAATTAATAAAGGCACTGATAAGCCTTTTGAATATCCGGAAGTAAAAGGTTGCCTAAAATGGATGAACCCTAATCATACTACATGTATCTGAAAAGATTTGACATTAATTAAATACGACAGGAATAAAGATATAAATAGATCAGCTTTACAACTTCGCCAAAAGAAAAGCAATTTCATATTTCTACATTAGAACATGTATTGGAAAATATGTAAAAACAAGAGGACGTGGTCTAATCGAAATTTTTTGGCACATTTTTCAATTAAGGTCTTATTTTTACCCCTGTCCTTTCTGTAAGGATTGGCTTAGAAAATAAAAGTAGGCAGTTTTGGTAATTGATGGCAATGCTGAAGAAAACGTGAATAACATACACTAGATTTTTCTGATAATATAGTTGATGAACCACTTGAGAGTTTCTCTTGTGTACAAACTCGCTATATGATCGTAACTTACAAAGAAATATTATATCACTTAACCTTGTTTTTGCTGGGCGATTAGAATGTTTTATCAATTAGCAGTATTGCAAATAGCAACTGGCATCCTGGCTTAGGGGTAGCAGCACTTCCTCGTGATCTAGGCGTCCTGGGTTCGAGTCCCGGTTCGGGCGTGGTTTTTCTATCTGTTAAGCCGAATTTCAATGACCTGTCCATCCGTCATACGAGCTACGTAGTTCCCCTTCGACCCCTCTTGCAGTTTTCTGGGCTCCTTTGATGTCTGTCTAGTCTACAGACAAATTTTCGGCCCTTTAGATATATGAATGAGCCCTCCTGTAAAAAGGGGTAGTGCAAGCGAACGTGTGTCTGTGCCATCTTCATTTGAGCTAGAAGTCAGACTTCTGTCTTCGGGTGTTCAGGGGTCTTTACCTTCAGAAGCTACTGCATCCCCTTTCTGTGTTAACACGGACACGACAACAATACAAACAGCAATCATGTTTCACGAAGTAAACAATGACCCTGTCTCCTATATCAACTCAAGATGATCACAAAGATGCCATCGGTTAAAGCAGCCATGTATATATTTAAGTCTATAAATTTCTCTGAGTCCGGCTACCAAGAGCCGGCCTTCTCTATGAAGAACGGCCGGGTGCAAAAAACCATTTAGGGTTCTAAATTTTTAGCAAAATAAATAAATTTTCCAAAACACGAACATTTGCATAGCTATTTAATGTGCTTGATTTTGTTTTTGCTATTCATTATTCCAGGACAATTACAATTTTTCCAATTTCTTTTCCATACTTAGTATAACAAGAGCGTCTAAGCATTATACCCATACGCTTGACAGAAGATAATCCTTTATTTGATTTTAATTAGCTGAAAGGGGGTTCAGCATTTATTATATTTAGTCACTGGAAATGTAAAGGATCGTAAAAAATATTGCATTAGATGTAGACAAAAGTATATAGCTGATGATTTGCAAGTCCATTTGAACCCAGCCTCGATTTCTGGGCTCTGTCTGAACATGTCTGATGGTGATTTACTTATTCATAAACGAACTTTTCCCTCTTTCACAATGATATCACTGCGATCTTTGCCTCATGAAGGCGTCAGTCGATGCTCAGCCAGCCACATGGAAACAAGCTTGGAGACTTTTAGAGTGTGTAACATTATTATTGTTCAGAATACAGTTTTAATTCTTAATCACTCACAGTGAGGGCCCCCTCAGTCGTGGGGCCCTGTGCATTGCAACCCCCAGACGGATGGTCCTGCATCCACCTCACCCTTCTTTTTTCTCACGACTGAGTAAGATTGTCGCCAGATGTCTCGCGGAGTAGCGCTGTAGCCAGTGATTGTCTTTGTGTGAAAAGGACTTGCAGGTGTGTGGTTTGACGATAACAAGATTCGGGAGGGTCAAGGTGACGCATTTCCCCTGAAGCCTTTCTACAGTCTCTTGCGGGAAGGACGAGTGATATGTCGTGTCTAATCTTAAACCTTGTGGAATGTATCTCTTTTCCCTGAGGAAATTTAGACTAGATAAGAAGAAATGGCCATGGGTTTTGGCTTTTTAACCCTTTATTTACCGAATCATGTTGCCATCCATTTTTCAACGTCGTTTTTTGCACCCGTCGTTTAATTTTCTTGTAAAATAATCCCAGGGAACCCAAGAAAAGAAATGTAATGAACAGAAATATCTTAATTAATTTAATTATTAATGAATTATTTTTAATTCCTACTACTTTTTTTTAATTCCTACTTTGAACTTCATTTGGGTTACATTCTCCGTGTTCTTTAGAATGGAATCAGCAAAAATAATCATATAGTAAAGGCATAAGCTAGATTGAAATGGCACTTTTAAATATCGTGTGTAAATAAAGGATTAAAGAGTACTTTCGACGAATATACCACATAACATTACTTATTTTCAAGGGGGTTGGAAGTATCTTACTTATTCCCGATTTTTTTTGTGTTTACATCTCCTTTATTTACGATTTTTTTTAAAGATTTATCTCTCAAAGGGGACACCTGTTTAGAACAAAGAAAGTTGAAACCAACTGCGTAGCACTTGGGATTGATAATGTGGATGATTAAATCTTATCATTTTTTTCGCATCACCAGGTATGTCTTGTGTCTTCAAGAATGGGAGATAAAAAAAAACGTTTTGAAAAAATAAATTTTAAAATTTGGAATAATGCCAATGGCTTCAAAACAAAAAAGTATTTCGCGCAAAAGGTAGATTTAATGAAATAAAACGTTAAAATATTTCTCTGGATTTGAAAAACAAAGTTTATCGACTACTTTATACACTTTTTATTCAATAATCAAATCACCCTTGTTTAACACAACTTTATTTTTTAGAACAAACATACATGAGGGTACTACATTCATTCTAATTTCAAACTAAAACCGTTATTGCTAAATATCAATATATTTTTCCTAAGTTTGATTCTCAATAACTTTATACACTTTTTATTCAGTATTCAAATCACTCTTGTTGAACACAACAATTGTTTTTTAGAACAAAAATACACGAGGGTTATGCAGCCATTCTTATTTCATACTAAAATTGTTATGGCTAAACGCAATTTAAATACAAATGTATTTAAATAATGTAGAAGGGTTGTGACTGTGTAGAAAAAAAAATGAAAAACTCTGGTTTCTGAGTGATATATCTCCACTTTAAACTTTTAAAATAACTAGCCGCCTTTGAGTACCAGCTAGTTTGTCCATATTTGTGTTTTGGACAGTCGAATTATTAATATGAAATGCATTTAAAAAAATTTATATCATACTGAAAGATTAAAAAACTTTAATTTAATTTTGTCAGCCCTCTCAAATAATTGGACGTGTAGACTAAAAAGTATACATATTGTGAGATAAAAGCCGGTTTATTTTGTACCTTAATTTAGAAAGAAAAGATGACATTTCTCCCGAATTTTTATTTAAAAAATATTGGTTATTAAGTATATATTTTTATTTCATAAATATATATTGAATCCATTTCTTGCAAAAATTCAAATAACAGTTTTCAAAAATTCATCTCGAACGTATTCGCATACCTTAAAATTTCGCAGAAAACTTATTTTTGAATTATTATTTTCCCCAATAAATTTTTTTCTTATACTTATATCATATCATCTTATCCTGCTATTTATAAATATTTTTTCAATTAATCAGGAGAGAAATTATGATACAAAGGAGCACCCTTACTTTTATTAAGGGTCCTATTTCATTACTCTCTTATTTTTATTTTTATTTGAAATATTTCGAACGTTTCAAAAGAGAGATGGCATATCAAACATTTTCCAAACTGCCAAATTTCGAAAAAATTTAAATTATCAGAAAATAAAAATCCATCACTAAAATACTATTAATTTAGTGTCAAATAAATGTTTAAACCAAAAGCAAATATTATATTTTGAATTAACAGCAGCCTACAATCATACTAATTGCCTTTCTTCTGTGCAGTTAAGACTGAAGAAATATCTTCTGAAGCAAGCAAAAATTTCAAAGGGTTGAAGAAAATTCAAAAGAAAGGCATTAAGATTCCTCTCAGTTTTGACACTCTCGCTGCTCTGCTACCCATATTTGGGTGACAGCAAAAGTTCTTATTCAGTGTAGAATTTAGTGCGAGTAGAATGCGCTTACATTTGCAGATCTTGTGCAGGTTGAGATGCAGTAATATTTCGGGAAACTCAGTTTAGTCGAAGCCTAATCTGATACATTCGACTGATATCCAAAATATTTTGTAACTGCAAGTCAAAGTTCAGCTCGTTTGAAAGCAGCACCAGGGCTATTTGGGGATGGATTTCATAATTTTGAATCCCGGTCATATGACGCAATTGCGCATCCAAAACAACACGTATTTACATTCAACAGCTATACAATATGAACCTTTCACTTGTATTTAGCATTTCTACAGAATCTATTGTCTCCTCGGCTGGTTATTTAGAGATTCATCCTCGGTAAATAGATGCGGTCGAGATCCGATTTATTTCTTTAATTTTATATAATTGTACTATCGCCATAACCATCCCGTAAGTGTAATTAATAAATTCACCAAGTTCCATCGCAATCTGACGAACGTTTTAGGAAGGCATAACAGACATACAGACAAACATTCATTTTTATTTATATAGATATCTCTGTATAACGAAGCATAAAACTATCTTGTACTGGATTCTGAAAACAATGTTCTCAATTTTTATGTAGACTGCAATGGTATAAAATATTTAAGACAAGAGTATGTGAAAAAAATTCGAGCAAACCATTCTCGATCGTTTCATTAAGTTTTTATCCAACATCCATAAGTATTTAATTGTTTAATATATCCCTTTCACACAACTTAAATTAAAAATCACGCATTTCATTACTTACTATATCATTCATAATGTTTTTATTTATAAGGACCTAAGATATCAATTATTCGTATGATTAACCAGCTGGAATATTATTTATGTGATGACCGAAAGTGCCTTTACACACACGAAATGCATAAAAACAAACGCCAGGCTTATTTAAATCACGCCCAAGGTAAGGGATTTAGTTTTTAATCTGTATTTGCGAAACAAAATTCTGCTTATTTCTTCACAAAAAACAGAAGGGATTTTTTTTTGGATGATAATTTTTTAATTAATCAATAACTTTATTGTTCTCTCTCTCTCTCTCTCTCTCTCTATATATATATATATATATATATCGTTAATTTCTTGTACACAAAGAAAAATTATTGCAATCATTAAAAATTCCGAATCCGAGATTTTGATGCATTTGCATATTTCATGAATCCCTAAAACATTCAATACGGAAATCGTTAGAATCCATATTTTTCAACTAAGAAACCGACGAAACGCCATTATAACTGCAAATAGTGCAATCTGCGGCATGCAATAAATATTTCAGGTGTTTCAAGGTCGTTTCGCCTCGACTGAAAATTCCTCGACCATGCGTGCGGGATTTAATCGAGCGTTTCTCAATATTTTGCGAGAGCCGATCGATATGGCGGGAGACCCTCGTTTTCGTATAAAGACAAAAAAAAAAAAAAAAAAAAAAAAAAACGTCTGTTTTCTAGACTTTTGTTAGAATCTGCATTCGATACTGCTGAATTATGATATTTTAAAACAAAATGTTTATCTCAGTCAGATTCACTGAGCTAAACATAATATTTTGATCTCAAGACGAGGAATAATTCTACGTGCATGGAGTCCAAAATATCAATCTTAGTATTATACAGCATTGTAGCTTCATTTCGTTAGTATATGTTATTAGTTAAGTTATCAGGAATCTCCATCAAACTTTTTAACTACTACTGAATATATAATGAAGTACTTTTAAATACTGAATTTATTTTTTAACCCTTTGCGGTCGTATGTCTGTTCTCAGCCACCAAAGAATTATATATAATGATTTAAAATTTTGGAAGCAAATGGCAGGTTCGAAGATATTGAAGAAGACTTTTCATTTTAAGTTCGCGTTATTCTTCCTCTGGAGGCAGGCAGCATATTTACTAGCAACGCATTCTAGCAGATGTGACGGAAAAGTCACAAATTAATTCTCCCTCATTTTTTACATCATATTTTGATAGGGAAAATATTGTTTATAGTGCCAATATATTATTGAAATTCTCAAAGGGGTTTCTGAACGTGTGTCTTTCAAAGCAGGGGAAACACAGGGATCATTTTGTAAAACTATTTAAATGATATCTATATCTATATATATA
>JAPMOQ010050871.1:442915-454697 GCA_026543055.1 Argiope trifasciata
CGCACCGCATGATTTCGAGTCTAAAGAGCAATTCCATTTTTATGAATGCATAATCACAAAATTTAATAGCTTTTCATATTTTTAGCTTAATTATGACTGGAGATAAATAAATTTATAGCATTCTTTAAAAATGTTTAAATTTAAAAAATTATTCCGTTTCTATAAAACGTCTGGACACAGATTTATTCAGTGTGTTCTTTTAAATTGCGCTTGTGTTATATGAAACTAAAAGTCTGTCGCCTTCGATTTTCCTGTCGTTTCTGGGTAAGATGCTAATTTAACAAACTGAAATTTGAAACCAGAATACTTTAATACAGCAGTTTTATTATGGAACTTAAAAGGGTGAATTTCATAATATAATCACAAAATATAATAGAAACTATAGCATTCTTTTTCAAAATTCAACATACCTAATTTCAAACACTATATAGTATACTATATTTTTTAAAAAAATTAGCATTATTTAAGAGATTTGGTAGCCTAAAATTTCTTCTAAGGCTACAATTAGTTTCTAGAAATTACATAATTTATTTTTAACATTCTTTTTCCCTCTTTTCTCTACACGATCACAATTCTATTCATAATAATAATAATAATAATATTAATAATAAAAAAAACCTAAATGAAATGAAATCTAAATCTTTGATCTTCTAGCTGAGTGGAGATATCATTACTTGGCAGTGACGTCATCGGTGCAGAAAGTCGAAATGTCATGAAAAGTAAATCTGGAATTGAATCGGACTTACGCATTTTTATAAAATGCGGTCACATACACAAATCTGTGAAGTAAAAAGAATTAAGTTATAATAACTACCTTTATAAAATTTTTAGAGAATATTATTTGCGTAATAACAATTTCAGTTATCTTACAATTCCACAAGGTACTAGCGTTTCTTTATTCACTGAAATTCATTTTTAATTCCAATTCGATAACTGAATTTTTTATCTGATTCCTTTAATTTCTTATAGGCGTTATATTATTATTTCGTCTCCAGTTGAATTTTTTTCTCTGATCTCTATTCTGTTAACACTATATTATTATTTCGTCTATAATTGAAGTTATTTCTCTTAATTCCTCTAGCATTATATTGTTATTTCGTTGGACAGTGAATGTTTTTCTCTGATTCCTTAAAATTCCTATTAACATTATATTATTATTTCGTCTTAAATTGAATTTTTTTTCTTTGGTCCCAATTGAATTTTCTGTTAGTATTGTATTATTATTTCGTCAGAAATTGATTTTTTTTCTGATCCCTTGAATTTCCAATTAACTTTATAGAATTATTTCGTCACTGATTGATTTTTTTCTCTAATTCCTTGAATTTTCTATTAACATTACATTAAAATATCTTCTATAATTCGAATAAAATTTGGCAAATAGGAAATCGAATCAAAAAATTATTGAAATATAATTTTACTTCTTTGTTAATTATAGCAAATAAAAAATGCAACTTGCGTCTAAGTTATCTGAAGTGGTTAATTTTTTTAAGGATCATAATTCAATCCTTGTATATGTTGTAATATAAAATGCATTCAATTAAAAAAGTAACCGTTCAACTCATCAAAAGTAACATACACTTTCAAAAAATTTTGAATGAATTACATGTCGACTGGCATTGTTTGTCTTGAATAATTGCATTCAATTTAAGGTAATTGTTGTAATCGGTTCATTAAATTTAATATTAATAGTTGTAATAGTTCATTTCAATAGTAATAATTACATTCAATTTAAGGTATATTTTTTATTGAAGTTATTTATTAATTGAAATGATTATTCACAAATTTACTGAAAATTATAGCATTATAATAACTTAATCTATAAAAAATCCTTTTTTATTTAATAACTAGCCGCCTTTGGCGACCAGCTGGTTCGCCATGAGTAATGCGTTCTAAAATTTCCAATTAAATCATATATTTTTTAGTCAAAATTTAAGAAATAGTTTAAGTTGAAAGATTCAGTTATTAGTAGTTAAAAAGTCGGGAACTTTATTCGGAAAAACTTTTTGAGTTTAATGCTCTAATAATTTATCGATTATGCTTCCAAAATATTAAAAATGTTTTTTTCGGTGATATTGCCAAAATGTTAAATATATTTTTTAAAGAAAGCGAAAAAGGGAAAAAATTATTGAATTAATGATACAGATATTGCAAATGATTATAGAAATATGCCATTAAGTCGGGATTTCAATGCATATCCTGTCTAAATTCAAGCAGGTTTGCTGTAAATAAAGATAATTTATGGAATTAATGATATAAATAGTGCAAACGATTTCTTGAATCCTTTGCCTTGCATTTATTTTTATAGAAGATATCACATTTTATATTTATGTTATTTTATCCAGTCACGTGCTGAAAGTTGTATTTCTTTAGATTTGATGTACGATGATAGTTGTTTTTCATTTGAACTTCCGGCATTGTTTTATTTTATTTTATCCAGTCACGTGCTAAAAAAACATGGTTAAAATATTTCTTTAATAATTCGTTAAAAATAGAAGCTTAAGTTATACATTAAAACACTGATACTATTAGAAAGCTAATTTTTTAATCTTTAAATTGATGTAAAAATCATGTTTGTGCGATAATATTTTCGGAAGTTATAGCGGAAAAACGTCGAAATTTCGCTTAAATTTTAATTAATTCAAATTCTAATTAAAAATTCAGAAAAAGGGCTCCGAGGTGCACATTCCCGACATCCAAGGTATACATGTACCAAATTTGGTAGCTGTAGGTCCAACGGTCTGGCCTGTAGAGCGCCAACACACACACACACGCACACACACACACACACACACATTGAGCTTTATTATAAGTATAGATTATGCGTTATTTGTTAAAACTATTCATTATTAAACATAAATCGCAGCTGTTATTTTTGGTTTAAAAATTATCTTTTAAATACTACGCTCATTTTTAAATCCAGTTCTCTTAATTTAAATTTTTGGAAAAATCTTGTTTATTATTATTATTATTTTATCAATTTTAATTATTTAAGCTCGTCTGCATTTGAAAAGTGGCGAAACTTTTTTTTTTCAAATTAGATATTTAAAGCTAATCGATAAAAAGTATTCTTAAATAATGTCATTGTCTTATCTGTGCTCTGTTGAAGTTCTCAATAGTTCGTTTCGTTTTTTTGTGGAACAATCTTTTTCTAAGGTGCAAATCTTGGATCTCTGTATCTTAATGACAATCAAAAGCTATACTTTACATACAAATGATCTAACTATAACTCGATTCTCATTTTTAAAAAACGCAAAATCATTGCTTAAAACTAATGAGAAACAATTTTTTGTTTTCTATATTTAATAAACATGATTGATTTTGGAATGTCATTATCAGTTTTCCCTATTTGCTAAACTATTTTTATGGTTGTCCATTAATTTCTGAAACTGCAGCGAAGAATAATTTTCGGCTCTTTCATCTAAAAAATCTGGTGTGGCTCTTTTCATCTATATGCTTTCAATAGACTAAATGATCGGGATCTTCATAAGAAACTAGCTGGTATCCGGTTCGTTGCTGCCACAGAAAAAATAATTTTGGAAATACCGTTTGAAATTTTAAATTGCTGTCTGGTTTAATCAGGAATGATGGAAAGAATAATAATTATTTTCGTATCGGAAATGAAGACATTCATCGAAATTGAGTGATATATAAAGGAGATGCATAAAAAATATTTATTCTGTTTTTTTAACTTTATTATTCACTAGCCGCCTTTGGCGACCAGCTGGTTCGCCACGAGTAATGGGTTCTAAAATTTTCAATTAAAACGTATATACATTAGCCTTGAAGTAACTCCGGGCATTAATTGGCCTGAAATGAATATTTTCTTTAAAATGATGGACTGAAAGTTATAAAAGAACGCGCTTTCCTAATAATATTTTTTAATTTTATAAATCAGTCAGTTTTAATGATTGATTTCGAAGACTGATTGATGTAGCAACTTTTATTTTAAACATTAATAAAAATATTTTGTAAAATAGGGCTCACAGAGCAAAGTATGAAGAAATCTAAAACTCATTATTCATAAATGCATTGTTTGACTCAAACTACATAAAATGTAATTATTTACTTGATTTAGATCAAATTAATAGTATTAAACAATATCTATGCCTATTAATAATATTTTACAAATTGGCCATTGGACCGGAATTTGAATGCATATCCTGTATAAATAAACATAATTTATTGAATTAATGATTGAAATATTGCAAACGATCATAGAATCCTTTGCTTTGCGTTTATTTTTTTAGAAAATATCATATTTTATATTTATTTTATTTTATCCAGTTACGTGCAAAAATCATAGAGCTGGGATATAGAGCTTTATATATCAGCTCTATGACTAAAACATGCATTTCTTTACATTTATTTTGCGATGATAGTTTTTTTTCTTCCGGCATTCTTTTATTTTATCCAGTCACGTGCTAAAAACATGGTTAAAATATTTCTTTAAAAATTCGTTAAAAATATTAGTTTACGTTATAAATTTAAAAACCTGATACCGTTAGAAAGCTAATTTTTTTATCTTTACATTGATACAAAAATCATGTTTGTGCAATAATATTTTCGGAAGTTATAGCGGGAAAACGTCGAAATTTCGCTTAAATTTTAATTAATTCAAATTCTAATTAAAAATTCGAAAAAAGGCTCCGAGGTGCACATTCCCGACCTCCAAGGTATACATGTACCAAATTTGGTAGCTGTAGGTCCAACGGTCTGGCCTGTAGAGCGCAAACACACACACACACACATATTGAGCTTTATTATAAGTATAGACGACTTTAAGGTTGGAAATATTTTTTTCCGTCATCAACAGAAACAAAGTAGTGCAAGCAATATTTGTCGCAGTTTCATCGCGATCGGATGAGGCACGGAATAAGGGATATACAGACACATATTCATTTTTAATTATATAGAAGAGAATGTATTACGCCTCACTATTTATAAGGAGAAAATATAATTCAAAGAGAAAATTCTTCTACTTTTTTTAATACCAAAATTAATCTTCATATCGAATAGGTTTTAGATTATAATAATATTTTAACTGACAGCCTTATCTGTATAGAATGGATGATGTATTCCCAGAAGCACATGCAAGAAGCAGTTTATGCATTATCAAACTACAAAACAGCAAATATGTTCTGCACACATTTGACCTATTTCGATTCATCATTTATTATCAAAGTGCCAGGCGATAAGCGGATACATATGTACCACACATACATATGTTTTCCATACATTTCTGCCTATCACTTATCTCTTATCAGAGATTATGTGTTCTTAAAATGCTAAACGACAGACGAGCAAATGTGTGCCACACAGAGTTTGGGAATTTCGATCCATTATCATATTGTCCAATATCAGGCTCAGAGGCGGAGGTTTATTCAAAAGCAATTTTCCAAGGAAATCCTTTAAAGGAGCTGGTTCGAGATCAAGGTAGAATCTTTGGCAGGATTTCCTAACAGATGTGAAGACGAATCATTACTGTAACGAGCACGGTACGATCAGTCAATGTCAGAATGAGTATCTGCTTTGCCCGAGAATTACCAATCTCCCCAGTGGTCATTGTCCAACCTCCCCCTCGCAAAGGATTGGTGTGATCCCTTTAGAATATGCAGTCTTCGTTGTTGCACTTGTCGTTGAAATGCACGAGAATTAGCTGATTAGATTTTGAGATAAAAGATCTTGTGTGGTCTTTGAGTAGAGCCGGCCTTCTCTAGGTAGGGGCCCGGGTACCAGAAACTATTTGAGACCCTAAATTTTTAGCAAAGTAAAAAAAAAAAAAATGCATATTTATTTAATAACGCGTGATTTTGTTATTGCTCTTAATTACTCCAGGAAAATTACAATTTTTTTTTTCGTTAGTATAGCAAGAGCGTCTAAGCATCATATCCATATGCTTGACCGAAGAGAATCCTTTATTTAATTTTAATTTGCTGAAAGTGGGTTCAGCATTTATTATATTTAGTCACTGCCAATATAAAGGACTGTAAAAAATATTACGTTAGATACAGACAAAAGGAGATAGCTGATGATTTGCAAGTCCGTTTGAACCTAGCCTCGATTTCTGGGCTCTGTCTGAACATGTCTGATGGTGATTTCCTTATTCATAAACGAATTTTTCCCGCCTTTTTATGGTGGGAAAAATTCCATTCGAACCCAGCCTCAGTCTCGACATCTGGGTTCTGGGCACGCCGCTCTGTCTTAACATGCCTGACGGAGATTTCCTTATTCATAGATGAACTTCTCCCTCATTTTTATAGATATCACCTCGATTTTTGCCTCATAAAGGCTCAGTTAATGCCAGCCATATGGAAACAAGCTCGTAGAATTTTAGTATGTGTCACATTATTATTGTTCAGAACACTGCTTTAATTCTTGATCACGGTGGGGGCTCCTCTCAGTCGCTGGACCCGCTAGATGGCCAGTCCTACCTTTCAGTTACGTTGTAAAGCATGAAAAATTTTCGAACCACCGTTTCCAAGTATGCTCGCATTTCGGCAGAAAAGTGAATGTTTGTTCCGATTGAAAACGAATTCTAGTGCATTAAGGGAGAAATTGTGAGTGGCCTTGAAAAGAATGTTGAAACATTTATTTGTGTTTGTGACAGAACTATTTTATTTATACAATGCCATAGAAGCATATATTTTAATCACATTTGTAAGTCAGAAAAAAATTTCAGAATCTTTTTCTGAAATTGAGATTTTGTAATTCTTCGATCTAGTTGTTATTTCGTTTTTAAAAACACAGTTTAAAAGTTAAACAGTTTAAAATAATATTTTACAACTAATCTTCCGTTAACGAAATTTTTACTCATTAACACGTTCACCGCCACTGGTATCAGGACCGTCTATTTAATTAGATGACCCCCGTCTTTTAACTGTAGTAGAGAAGGTGTATCTAATGACATAGAGGGTTTAATACAATTACATATTATATATAACGAGCAGGCCCGTCAGTAGCAGCGAATAGATTAACAATTATTTAACAAAACAAAGTCGATTTCTGATTGATTTTTATACTGAGTTTTACATGTAATTGTCGATTATTCACATTCCTTAATAAAAATACGAATTCGCCTTATAAAACAAATATTATTTCTATTAAATGCATTTGTAGAAAGCCTTACATATTCTTCCTTTTGACGCTTTTTCAAATATTATATCCTGTTATGACATAGATTTTGTGGCTTTTCATATCAAAATTATTTTTGATTCCTTTATGCATTTTTTTTAATCCGGTTAGAGCAGCAATTTGAGACAGAGGAAAAACTACTGAAATCCAGAATTCGCCAGTACAACTTTATACTCGTCCATTAAACTTAATACCGACAATTTTAAGTTTCTGTGGTTTGCGAATGATATTCAGTTATCAAAACCACGTTAGCCTTGGTACTCTTCAAAATGGGACATTAATTTAACAAGTCTAACAGCCTAAAAGTCGTTGAATTCACGCATTTAATTTTTAACGATTTGACGTAAAATGTTTGCAAAAGCTTTTTCAACAATCGTGCTGGACTTTTGTCCACTTATTAAAATTTTGCATATTATCCTTTTTATGCTGGCAATATAATAAGACTGATTATTTCAGCCAAACAGTAAATTTTTATCACTTGAGATGCATTTTTTAAAAAAAAGGAATATAAAATATGATAAAATATCGGCAGAAAGGTTATCAAATTTTTATTTTAGTTTTATAAAAAAAAAAAAAAAAAAAAAAAAAAATTAAGGTAGAATTCTTACTTTCTCTTGCACTAAGTGAATGTGAAAATAAATAAATCGTCAAAAAACTCGAACTTGAGTTGTTGACGAATGTTTCTTTTTCTCAAACCTTTCTAAATCCAAAAAATACAGTTTTAGAATCATGTCTGTGTGTGAAATAATAACTCAAAAACTTTTTCAACTAAAAATTATAAATGGTTGCTTTGTTCTCACTCCAAATTAGTAATTTCTTACAAATTTAGTAAACATCCGTTCCGAGGGAGTTTTATCTTTTTGACGGTCTGAATATAAAAGAACATAGTAATTACAGAGTGTAAGACGTGGATTCATCGAATTTGATACAAAAGTTCAGAATCTGTAATATAGATCCATATAAAATTTTTAACCATATCTAGTAGAGATGAAATTTGGTATATGGACTTGTGTCCATAGTTTTAGTACTATGCCAAATTTTGGCTTGAATTTTACTGAAAAAAGGCATTCAAAATGCTTATTTGATTTTCGGTGCTTGAACCACATTTACTGAAATTAATCGACATAGCTTCTTTCAACACAAAAATTCAAATTTTTTTAAATTCTATTTTGCGTAACTATTATTCTCCAACTAATGCACAAATACCGGTTTCCTTTATAATTCTACGTTGCACACAACTCCCATGTGTGAAAATAAAAATCTGAGTATTCGTGACATTCCCAGTTTTGACCAATTTCCAGCTGGATTTTAGTAGCTTGGCGTTTTATGCTAAATAAATAGCACTATTCTCTTTTCATCCTTTCTAAATAACGCACGGTTGGCATTTTCAATTTAGTAATTAAACTTAGCTAGTGGGAAAATTTTGATTTCCACTTTCTTGTCTGATTCCGAGTTACGGCTCGTTAAGCTCCTCTGAGTATTAAAAGAAATCAAATGTGCAATTTGCATCTCCCCCCCCCTTTTTGAAAAACTGATTCCAAAATGCAGTGCAGATTCAGAATTTTTCAGTCAAAATCACATGCCGAATTTCATTTATGTAGATGCAGTGTTTTAAATTTATTTTGCTCGTCGAAGAACGTATTTCCCTTAGACGTGTTTTCAACTGGAATTTGATAGAGATGTACAATTTCTTTTAAAATGTTAGGCACAAAATCATTGTCTTTTATTATTCATTTTAGTAATCGTTTATACTAATTGACAGCTGTGAATGTAGAATAAATGGGAAAAATGATGTAAATGCTAAAAAAGAGAAAGAAAAGAAAAAGAATAAAAGGCGTCGTTTCCATTTTTAAAATGTCTGTTCTGGATTTTTTTTTTAAATAACTAATCAAAATAATAAATTCAGTCCCCATAGTAAAAGGCATGTGCAATGTAATTCAATTCCCCATAAGTTCTCTATTCCCTCATAAATAATCAAAATATTCTTTTCTTTCAGGAATTATATCATAAACATATATCAATTTAATAATTATACTAAATTTCATAACATTAAAGCTTTATGTGCTTGTCTAAATTAGTTTCGATGAATTTTAATCTTCCCCTTAAACTCTCAAATTATAATGGTAAGATCTTGACTTCGGAACCAAAGAATTGCAAGTTCGAGACCCGACTCCACCCAAGAACCACTGTGTAAGCGGCTCTGGTGCATGCTAAATCCGTCGGGGACAAACGTCCTCCCGTTTGTCTGGTGTGGAAGTTTGGAGATGGGGGTACCAGCTCAGGTATCACCCTCTTCATCTGAACGCGATTCAAAATGACGAGGTCCATCCCAAATTAGCCCCAGTGTTGCTTCAAAACGGGACGTTAATATAACTAAACTAAACTAAACTTCAAACTATAATTGCTATTCCAAATTATGATGTACAGGTGTTCGCGATACTTTGTCATGCCACGGAATTCTGAAACATCACGGGGATTTCGCTGTAAAATATTAAATATGCATTATTATGCATATTTTTAAGGCAGTAAAAGTGAAAATTCTTTCATGTTCCTATAAGTAATTCAAAAGATTCTAATCTAAAAAGCTAACAAACGAAGGGTGAAAAAAAAAAATTCGGATTTTCCAATATTTTGCAGTTGATATATATTGAGTTCACTACTTTTAGCTCTTAATTTGAAAAGTGGGAAAAAAATCGAGCAACCGAATATATAGATCAGGATATATTAAAATTGGCCTTTTTATTTTTACTTAATATGCAAAAAAATGGGGAGGGGGCATCTCTAAATTGTATGTAATTTATTACTTTTTTTTTCATAATAGTTTCAGAATTATGTAATAGAGAAAAAGTCATATTAATCACAAACTAAATCGATACAAATAAATTCCTAAAAATGCTTTCATTTTCCTGACGTAAACTGTATTTTTCTAATCATTGCTGTGTTGCTACAATAATTTTCATAATGATGCTTAATATTGATAAAATTATGTCATAGCAACGATTGTTTTTAGCGGCAATCAACCGCGTTTCATAATCACGCTGCAAGTAAATGGAAATTATACTCTTCAATCTCTGGACTCGCTCCGATCAAAAGGAACAATTTACGACCTTCTGTCGTCGCCTATTGTTTTGGAGTTCTTTGCAAGGTATCGTACCCTCGCTTCCTCCGTTCTGCGTTTATGGAAATGGACCGTGATATCATTTGCTAAATGTGACAATCACAGATTGGTAAGAGGAAGAAGTTTGGAACGGTTTTCACTCTTTTTTTCAGTCCAGTTTCATCCAGATGCCTGTTGCGCAATCTGTTTGGATCGTTGCCAAAAGAAACAAAGTCAAACGATTCCTTTTGCACGTTACTTCCTCAATTGAGAAAACAACGTAGGAAAACTTATCTAAATTTGAGAAATTTAATTTTCTAAATCATGTTATACAATTTGCGGACATTCACGATAGCACCACGTGAACAATATTACATCAAACGACATTCATTCCATTCTTAATAGTCGTTTATTTGGAACTAAATAACGAAAAAATTGGTTGTCGTGAATTTAGTACAATTTGGGCAGAAACTGACTCGTTCAATCTAAGTCGATAATCGCTTTATTATTATTTTTTTTTACAAATTTTTAATAACTAATCTTTTAAATTTAATTTAAAAACTATTTTTGTTCATTATTGTTTTTAAATAATCTACAATATTATTTAAATACTTAAATGAATTAAAATTCAGCTAATTAAAAAAGATCTTCACTTTCTTCGATTAGATAGTATCAAACTGGCATTTGATAAAACTCCTTGGTAATTTGTATTTAACCTTTTTAAAAATCTAGATTTTTATTTTCGTTTATTATAATTATTTTGCACTAAAGGATATAAAAGGCGTCAAATATATATATATTTTTTTATAAAGAGTCACTTTTTTATTCAAAAAATGCATTCTTTTCTTTGAAACTAGCATGTCATTTTACTAAGTAACTGGAAAATTTGCAAACATAGTGTCGCCAAAAATCGAATTTTACAAGTGACAACTCAAAACACCATGTTTTGTGTTTCATGGAATAATGCCTTATAATTGAAAAAAGATAAACATGAATTTAGTAATTGCGTCTTGGCATATTAAATTAAACTTTTATTTCAGAATTACAATTTCAAGCATAATCGTAATTCTGTTACGTTTACTAAGTTTCATTTATCTTACCTATTGCGCTTATGAATTATTATTTTCATATGCTCAAGAATATACAGATCAACGAGTAGCAACAATGTTGACAAATTTGCTCCAAAACTTAATGTATATCTATATTTCTGACGATAAAGCTATGAACCTAATTTCATCCATTTAGTTCTTTGCGTTCTTCAGTTATTCTGTTCGAATGCATATGGATAGATAGACTTTTCTTTTCATATTTCATCCAAAATTTGATGGAAATTTACAAATTTTATGTTAATCCTCTTTGGAGATTCACCCAGTTTTCATCTTTCTAAATCATTGTATGCTTGAGTTATCTTGCGTTTGAGAGATAGACATACATTATTCCAAAACATTTTTCAACCTCAGGTTGGAAAGTCTAAACCGTGAAGATCCATCAACGACTGCAATAATTTCTCTTTACATAAATTCTCATCTCATCTATATTTCTTTTTTTTTTTTT
>JAPMOQ010050871.1:455097-578785 GCA_026543055.1 Argiope trifasciata
GTCTGTCTTAAAAAATAAAAATAAAAAGTGTAGACATCATTAACAAATAAATTCATTCATAGGTAATTTCATTAATAGATAAATGCATGACTATTTAGCTCTAATCAATAATTTCATAAACGTCCTCAAAATTTCTAACAACTTATTTTTGAAGATATTTACAGAATTAATAGGTATATATTTTTTTTACAAATTTTCATTCTTTGATTTAAATTAAATCAAAGGAAAAAATGTAATAAAATATTTTCTTTAGCAATGCATATCACATTATCAATATATGCATTAAATGCTATTTTAATTTCTGCATAAGATATGCTGAATTTTGTCAGAAAAAAAAAGCTATGTAAAAAACACAAATCTTGAAGGAATATTTAATTGCAAAGAATTTTTAAATTCCAAAAAATAGAGCATTTGCTGTATAAAGTTACAAAATCTTGTCCATAATATTTTTAAAAAGTCACATGTATAACATTTTTATAAAATCGCGTGTATAATATTTTTATTTAGTCCCGTGTATAATATTTTTAATTCGAAGAGTATTCGAATTTAAATTTACAGAAATAGCAATAGGCAGAATCAAATTTCCTGAAATAATTTACAACCATTAATATAATTAAGTAAATATCAAAAAAACATTTTTTGTCATAGTTAATATTTATGAATGTAATTTGTTGAAGAAAAATATTAATTTAAGAAAATCTGTTATTACAGTTATTCCTATCATATATTTTTCTCTTACTGTAATTAATTCAATTAAACGCACGTCATCTTCCAGGAGAGAATATTATATAGAAAGGATTCGTAAATTTAGAATCTGATTTACTTATATAAATTAAGGTATAACGATTAATGTATAATATTAATCATATAGATAACTGACACCATATTTTAAAACTATGAATGATATCAATCACAATTTTCTATTAAAAAATGGATTTAATGTACAGAACATAATTATTCTTACTCATAAGGCCTTTCTGAAATTTTTGCTGCACATATATCTCAAATGGATAAAAGTTTCTTAAAGTCTAAATACTGTAAAACAATTATTAAAAAAATGAAACTCGAAATGTTTGAAACGAATGTGCTAAGTTCAAAGATATCTTTCAAATTCTTAGAACATAAAAATTATTTTCCTCTTTCTCATAAAAGATATCCTTTATAATTAACATGGAAATCTGATGAAGATTCCAAAAATAGAATGCGATTTTTAATTTGGAGCTAAAATAATGATTCTGAAGATACAGTTTCTTTCAAGAGTATTAATGTAACAAATTCAAAATCGATATTATAAGTGAGACTTGTTTCTTGGCCAATTTTTAATAAAGGCTGAAAACGATTTCTATTGAATGCAAAATCTATTCATAAAGATCAATAAAAGAAATCCTTTTCAAATTAGTTTTCAGAGCTAGGAATGGTTGGGAAACCCTAATTGTTTGTGGAATTAATTTTAGAACCCTCTATTTTATAAAAAGAAATGATGATTATAAAGATAATGACAGAAAAAAGAAAATGTAACTTTTTTCCTCAAGTTTTAAACATTAAATGACGCTCTTTTATATTTTTGATGAAAAATGCTGTAATTATTATAACGGCTGTAAAATGAAATAAAATTTCTCTCTCTCCTATTCTGTCAAGTAACTTGAAAATATTATTTGGACCTTTCAATCCAAGATCAAATTTTCAATCCGCCCAAGATAAATGAATATATTGAGCTAAAAGTCCATTTTAAAAATAATTAAGATTAAATTCCAATCATATGAGATATGGCACTATGTGTTTTGCTTTCCCTTTTCCAGATATATTTCTAAATAATTACCAAAAATTAATTTTATATATTTACGAAACGAATTAACAATCACATTGTTTCGATTAGGCTGTAAATTTATTTTTGAAATTATTTTATTTTTTATTTTTTGATTCATAACAAAGAAAACGTTTTGGACAATACGCTACAAAAATGGGAAAAAAATCCCCTACAAAATAGAGAGCGTTATCTTATAATTTCGGCGAATATTTATTTATCTAGTCGATTTATTTTGATGTTTTACAAAGGGAAAAAGCTTTAACCTTGACTGCGAGCTCAATGTGCTTCGATCGCAATGATTGGTTGAATTGGTCACTCCTTCAGATTCACGTGATGCGATTGGCTAAAAAAGCTATATATTAAAAGTCGCAAATGAGGTAACTGCAGAAATTCAATGGAAACTGAGCAGGTAAGTGTGTTTCGGAGTTCTCTATCCAAAATTTTAATTTCAACAATGGATTCCGGTTTTTCTCTAATTTTTTTGCCTTAAATCGTTGGTTATTCCACCTATATGAAAACGGGTGTTTGACATTATGTTACAATGCATTTAAATAATATCATAATTAAGGAGTTTTATCTATAATTTAAATGCTTTTGAAATTATGTGTAGCATTTTTTTTTTAATTCTTAAAAACGTGTGCATGAAATGTTGATAATTTATATCTTTACTAAGTACTCTTGCATTGTAGGTAGGTACTAACATTTTTTTTTTCTTCTTGTTCGATAAATTTAATATTTTCTGCTTGACAATAGTCGCTTAATTATATCTTACTATTGTTAAATAGGGTTATAAGCTTTTTATAATGTAAATTACCTGTTCTTCAAATCCGTAAAAAGTATTTTTAAAAAGAGGTCATATTTTGATGCTCCTTTATCGATCCATCTGGAACCCGATTTCTCCGCAGTTTTATTGATTTGCTTTGACATTTCTGTGGTACCTGCTAAATTAACGATAATGTATATTTAAAAATTTGTAAATTTAATTTTTATTGCCATTCTATGCAAAAATGAAATTTTATAGACTTTTTGTCAATCACTGAAATACAATGTTCCCAAACTATCTTTTAAAAAATTATTCGAATTTGCCTTTTGCATGTAATTTATGCTATAGTGATTTAATTTAAAAATATGACGAATGTTTTCAAAATTAAACTTATATTTATAACTCTATTTTTCAATTTTTCTGTAAAGTTTGTATAATTCTGTTCAGAACTTCTCTATCCTTTATTTTTTGTTTCCAGAAGAATCCTTGAAGTTTGTTGCTCTTGATTGTTGTGAAATTGGGGATCTTGAGTTATGCAATAGAAGGGGGAAAATAAATAAAAAATAAACTAAATTTGAACTAGTGCCATTTTCCATCACAGTTGATCTTAAATCTTTCTGTTATTCTCCCTCCTGTCATTTCTTTAAATAGATTTGCCTGTGTTCCATTCTGTCTGATAGAATCCCAAGTTTAATGTGTTTCCAACCTTGGTCATGATCAGAGTGTAACTTTAAAATTTGGTGCAAACTCTGATCAAGTTTGGATTTTTTCATTGCTTTGGTAAATCTGTATTTTGTATTTTTTTTTTTTAATAATATGTATGCCAGTAATCTATCTTTTTATAAAATTTGATTTTAACTTGATTTGTGTAATCTTTGGTACTTGGAGGAATTTATTCAGACAAGTTGGTTTACCAAATTTATCTATATGTAATGGATAATTATCATTAATAATAATTGGCAGTTAATGTGATTTAACTTTTCAGCATTCTTAATAAAAACTTACTAGTATA
Organism: Argiope trifasciata; assembly: GCA_026543055.1. Classification (NCBI taxonomy): domain Eukaryota; kingdom Metazoa; phylum Arthropoda; class Arachnida; order Araneae; family Araneidae; genus Argiope; species Argiope trifasciata. Next base: position 458,680 of record JAPMOQ010050871.1, read on the forward strand.
CTTTTTACTACTTATCAATAAAATCTGATCTAATTTATTGTTTTGAACTTGTAATGTCATATTTCTCTCAAAGAATTGCTGTCTTATTTTTCTTGCATTTCTCACAGATTAGGACATGATCTTGAAAAGTAAATGAAATAATGGTTTTAGAACTTAAACTTCTTGTAACATACCATTTTATAATTTTTTCTCATTTTAATAGTTTTAAGTTTAAAATTTAATGAAATGATTAGTATTTAAAGAATGACTATAAATAATTAAAACTTAAGGATTCTTTTTAAGTGAAAAAAGTCCCTATTTTAATCTGTTCTATATATAAAAAGTAAATCACTTTAAACTGCAACTCAATAAATGTATATTCTCAAAATCTATTTCATTAAAATTTTCAGATCATAATTTTTTTATATATATTTTACTTAAGAATTAAATCTTAAGAAATTTTAAAGGTTAACTATTTAGTCGTGAATATTGAATCTGTCTGTAGTATTTGGATGTTTAATTTGAAAATTTTAATATTTAATTTTCTTGCAGACTATTGTTATTATGAAAAACGTGGGTCACCGAACAGAACTAAAGAAAAATCTAGTCGGTCGTGGTGCTGAAATACCGGTGTACTGGAGTAGTGAGATTGAGGACATTTTTATTCTTTATAGTAATATGCGAGTGAGTTGATCGATTTTTTCCTCTTTTCGGCAGTCATCTATACCAAGCAGCTACCAACTACTCTTTAGTGTAAGTATGAAGTAGGATCTTTTCAGGTACATGATGAATGTGTTATTAATCTCTTAAAGGAGTTTTACTAATAATTATGCTTTTTATAATAAAATTAATATACAGTTAAATAACTGTACGAATCTATAAAATGTTAGTACCTAATATTTAATGAACTCTATTATAAATGCTAGTTAAACTAAATAACATTGTTTTCTTGTAATCTAAAAATAGCTCTAATCAAAACAAATGATGGTATATTTGCATAAATTTTTAACTCGATGAATTTAAATTTATAGTTATTATAAATTTGTTCTAAATCAAAGCCTTTTTTTAATTCTGAAATTAACTCTTTATTTTTAAAAAAATGAATATAAATTATAGAATAATTTTTTTAATAACTTAAATTTCTAAATGAACTTTAATTTTTTTTAAGTATCCCTAAAAACGTCTTTAATTAATCAATTTAACAATCTTAAAAATTGGTTATATTAATCCTTACACTTTAATAAAAATTCTTGTATTTCAACATATTCATTTTTTTTTCAGTAATTCAGTTTCTGACAAAAGTGGTTTTTTTTAATATCTATAAATTTTGAAGAAAAATGGTTGGCCTACCAGCTTTGCGTCAAGAACCAACTGTTGGTGTGAAATTTGTAAGTGCGGGAACTGCAGCATGTATTGCTGATATGATCACATTCCCTCTGGATGTAGCAAAAGTAAGACTACAGGTAAGATGCTTTATTCCTTAGGTTTTTAACCAAGACTTGTTAAGAATGTAGCTAGAAATATTAGTCAATCTAAGTTTTCTTATCTTTATTATTATTTATGAACCACCTAAGATTTTATCTTTTTAAATTATTTTATTTATTATAGACTACTTGGTAAAATATGCGAGATGCATATTTAATATTAAAATGATTAAATTTTAATTTATTAATTTATCAAGTTTATAATTTTAAACATTGATCTCAATTTTTTTCAGTCAAATTGTGTTAATGACATTCTTGTTTTCAAATTTTTGCTTATTAAATATATTATTAAAATAACTTTATTCATACTGAATATCTAGATTTAATTGATAATTATTAATTGGAATCTTTTAAATTTCTTTATTAAATTTTGAGTGTCATCAATATATTGTATATGTATTGCATCATACTCTATATATCCTAAATACAAATCACTATTAAAAATCTGTTATTGTGAATATATATAATTTATTTTATTAATAACATTAAATATTCTGAACTTCTAGATTCAAGGTGAAGGAGCATCAGGGGCTGTAAGTAAGAAAGGAATGTTTGGGATGATGGTGAATATTATCCAGAAGGAAGGGCCTAAAAGCTTATACAATGGTCTTTGTGCTGGTCTGCAGAGGCAAATGTGTTTTGCCTCTGTCAGAATAGGACTATATGATTCTGTAAAAAATCAATACAGTGCTTTAGGTTAGTTGGTTGTTCCTTAAGTAATGCTACTTATTATGCTTCATCTTAACTAGCTCACTTTTTATTTATTACTATTTTTAAACTCGACAAACTATTTTAAAAAAATGACATTCTATTAATTTTTCTGCTAAATTTTAAAAAAGTGACTTGGGATGATGGTGAATATCATCCAAAAGAAAGGGCCTAAAAGCTTATACAATGGTCTTTGTGCTGATCTGCAGAGGCAAATGTTTTTGTCTTTGTCTTTAGAATTTATCTATTAAATTATTTTTCTTAAGTTTAAAAAAATTGCATTTAATTTTAAAAAAATTAAACTGTGGTTATTATTAAGGTATCTTTTTTAGAAATCATACAAATCCTTATTTTTAATATTACACAATTACAATTATTACATGTATGACATTTTAAAGATTGGAGACTTTTTAACCTTAAGTTGGATTATACTGTAACTCCCGGTAGAAAAACCTATCAGACTTATGTTAAGAATATAATCGTATAATTCAGAATGCGATTTTTTTTATATTTTTATCTTGGAACATTTTTATATTTCCTACATTATAATAACCAAATACGAGTTTAAAATTGGATCTTCTGATTAGAGACTTATTTCTACTATATATTGCCTTGTAAAATATTACTAGTATACTTTTATATAATAGAAATTAAATACTTTCTGCTATTATAGGATAGAAAAGAAGCTTATAAAGAGTATAGATGTTTTTATTATCTTGAATAGGTTTTAAATTTAGACTTCTCTCCTAAATTGTCTTAACCCGATTTCAAGTTAAGATTTTAAACTAGGACTACATTTTAATATTTTTAAATATATAAATATTATATTGCTTTATTCTAAAATTTTTATTCTTTAGCATCTGGTAGCATTCCTGCTGGCCACGTTGGCATCCGTATTTTGGCTGGGATTACCACAGGAGGCCTGTCGGTCATTTTTGCTCAACCTACTGATGTTGTCAAAGTTCGAATGCAGGCCCAAGTTACTGGAGTTGCTCCTCGTTATGTAGGAACCATGAGTGCTTACAGAACCATTGCAGTTGAAGAAGGAATGAAAGGGTTGTGGAAAGGTCAGTATCTCGTCTATTTTGCATCTTATTCTTGAACTATGAAACTGTATTACTTCTAATAAAATTTAACCAAGGGAAAATTTGTTTTATATTATGTCAGTTTTGAATCTATTTGCTAGTCTTGTTAGAAATATATTTAAAAAGGTGAAAAGAGAGGGGGGGGGAGGATTATTTCTTAAAGAATAAAGCAGTTTTTAAATTATACCTGTAAATTTTAATTTCATATGCAATAATATACTTTGCATGCTTTGTTCAAGTTAATTTTTTTTATTAAGTTAAATAGATAGTATAACAAGCTTTTAGCTATCGTAATGCTAAGCTTTATTATTTGTAAGTCTTGTAATTTTTATCCTTAAAAATAATTTGTTTCTGGATATGAAATATATGCTTTAATTTCTTTTAATGATTTTATGCCTGAAATGAAAGACTTTAATGCTAAATATTCCTCAAGAAACTGAATATAAAAATTTCTCGTTTATTATAAACTATAATGAACCAACTGAATATTTATATTTGCCTATACATTCATACTTAAAAAAACTAGAAGTAAAGTACTTTCAAATCTGATTATAAAATGTCTCTTTCAGTGTTTAATGCTTTGAGGTAAGCAAAGCACTTCTCTAGTCTATTATGACTTTGAATTCTGACGTATTTTAATCCTTGAATAATTATTTTTAGTGCTTCAATAACTTCTGTTGATAAATTTAATTTTTAATATATTGTTTAAACATTATACCTATAAATATAAATTTGATAGTTTAGAAAATTTCAGTTTTAAGAGATGGATTACTTGGATCTTTTTATATTTTTAAAATTTGATATACTTGCATAAACCGTGCTTATTTATGATCAGCTGAAATTGAAATAATTCTTTCAGCACATGTGAGGATTAGCTATCTTGGAGATCATTTGAAAATGAGTATTCTTGTGAGCAATAGATATTTAAAGCATGAACTAAATTAAACAAAAACGATATGAACATTAATTATTTTATACTTGAAGAAAGATACTTTCTTTCCTGAATACATCTTCGTAAGCTGTAAAATATTGGTATTTTATTTTTTAAAGTTTTAACTTCTCCAAGCAAATTTTCTATTTTTGCTAAGATTTTGCATTCAAATTATAGAATGTTCATCAAATATGGTTTTCAAAAATTAAGAATTATTATATTTATAAGGGGTTAGCAAAAATTAGTAATAATCAAATATAGAATTTATCAATTGTCCATGCTTCACTTTGAAAAGATAATCTAAATATTTAAATTTGGTTATTTATGTTGATATACAATTTTATTGGTTAATAACGATATGAATATATTACTTCATGCTATTTGCATTTCATGAGGCATTTTTTAATGAATATTTTGCTGTAATTAAAGCATTTTTGTTCTATTGAACAACTTTATCCTGGAAATTAAAAAAATACATTAGTAAATATTGCCATTAACTCTTTGTCAAATCTTGTAGACCAATAACTTAAGATTTCAATACTCTTCAATATATGTCATATATATTGGATAGTAGCACTGAAGCTTTTTGCTAACCCTATATTTGTAATTAGTCTAAATCAGGATATCAAATTGTACATGTTTAATTCTGTCTTGTAAAATAGATTTTTATTTCAATTTGAAATTTGATAACTGATGCTTATATTTTCCTTTTAAATTTTTAGGTGGTGACTATATTAAGCTCTGAGCTTCCGAATTAAAAACTTATCGCGAGTTTTGTTGTTTTGGCTCGTAAGAGCTTTATGAATTTATTATGAAAGTTTTAGCCATGGTTTGGCTGATTTAAGTTTTGCCAATGTGTTTACAGTGTATGTATTGGTAAAACTAATACATAAATATTGCATGATATGAATTTTTGAAATATAGAATCTGATCAAAGGTTCTATATTTTACATGTAATACTAATGCCCTTCATAATTTAGGTACTTTGCCGAACGTCACTCGCAATGCTATTGTGAATGCAGCGGAGCTTGTCTGTTACGACCTTATAAAAGAGTTCATTTTGACTAGACGACTCATGTCTGATAATGTTCCCTGTCATTTTACATCTGCATTTGCTGCTGGTTTCTGTGCCACTGTGGTGGCATCTCCAGTAGATGTGGTCAAGACTCGTTTTATGAATTCACATCACGGCCAGTATGCTGGTGCTCTAGACTGTGCCTTGAAGATGTTTAAAGAGGGCGGTTTGACCTCATTTTACAAAGGGTTTGTTTAAATGATTATTTTCGTATAGTAACCTTGACCTAATTTTTAAATAACTGCAACAAGTTTTGTCTTTTGACTCGTTGCTAGATATGTTCCCCAATTTGATAATATATTTTAAATCTTTATAATGTTTTTTATATGTACATTCTGTGACCTCAACGACTTAGAAAAAATATCAAATGATAACAACAAAGAAATTTCACTCTTTTTGGGTGTTCTTTGTTCAACTGAAAATATTAAAGAAATTATTAGAAGCAAACATGTACATATAAAAATTATTATACTGATATGATTACAAACAAAACTGATAACAAAATTTGTTCTCAATAAATCAACTTTATTCAACTAAATTCAACTTTCTCAAACCTAACTTCATGAATTTAAAGCTTCCATAAGAATAAGTTCTTCATCAAGATACTTTAAAGAACTATTGCTATACTTTGTTCTTTACTTTTATATTTTCAGTAAAACCTTTGTTCTTTATAACCTATTCCATCTGTGCTAAAATATTCCATTGGGATTTTCCTGTTGGAAATTGTTTATGAACTTGTATCATTGTTCATTTTGTAACCCTGTTGGCATTTGTAATATTTTGCTCTTTCTAAACGAAGCATCGTATTTAATTTTCAAACATTTTGAATGAATATAACTAAAGTAGTTGTAAGCTTCTGAAAAATTTAGATGCTGTTTATACAAAATAAATTTTACTTTAAGATAATGCTTGCATGATAAACAATTACTTTGAACTTTTACCCTTATATACATAATATTATTAGATTGAATAATGCAACATTTTCTGGCTTAAAGCCTTCAATATCTATTCCTGCCTTTTAATCATCATTTATATCAGATTATTTTGAAAATGCTTGTGCATACATTTAATTTAAAAAAGAAATTGTAAGACTGTTTACAAGCGATAATCTTTATTCAGTTTTGTAGTATGTACATTTAAATTAAGGAGTACAACTTGTTTTATTCCTAAGCAAGCATATTTAACAATTTTTTTAATCAAGCTAGTGAAGTTTGAATTTATAAGTTTTATGAAACTCTTTCTGCTATTTGAATGAAAAACTGAAGTAAATAAAGACTTGGCTACCTGTAGTTTGCATCATATATGCTATGTTGTATTAGAGTAAGATTCTACATGTTGAAAGTCAGATTCCACTAGGACTCCAAGAAATATTATATTTGCTCTTGTGTATCTGAATCAAGACTTTTTAGATTTTCATTTTTTAATGTGACTAACAATTATCCTTATATATTGTTAAAAAAATCTGTCCATTTTTTTTTTTTTCATCGTAAACTGTTTTCTTTTTTATCCTCTTTATTTCTATCTGACATGAATGTTGTTTTTCCTGAGTCATTGTAACTGTCATGTATATTTCTTGCTGTCATGTATATTCCTTGCTGTCAAAATAGTTGTCACTTTCTGCAGTATCTTCAACTTATTTTTAAAACCTTGATAATTATTGTAATAACAAATACATAAAATATAAGATTACTTTATTCATTATAAATCTGTAATTTAAATTGTAAATCTGTAATATTCGAAATAACAAAACTAAAACTATCAATTGCAAGCAGATTTTATTCATTTTTTGTTCATGTATTACAAGTGTAATTTAATTTTTTTTATTGTTGATAACATAACTTTTTTTTACTAATTTAACTTTACATTTGATTTTCTAACGTTTAAAAATTTCTTGCATGCTTTCTTCAAAGTTCTTACCTGGCTTAATCTTAAATTGATATTTTTTTAGCAGTTAATTCAGTTGCAAAAGTAATTAATAATTTTAACTGAAAAAATCTAGACATATTTGTTATTTTACTGAATTTAATAAAATTTAAAGTATAAAATTTTTAAAAATTGTAACAGTTTATTTTTAAGAATGTAAACCATTATTTTAAATAGCATGCATATAAAACAGTTAAATAAAATTAAAAGTATACATAAATGTAACTGTTTATAAAACTGTTAACTGAATATAACTGTTTTTAAAAGAATGTAACTTTGTAATGTAATTTTTGAAAAATCTTAACTTCTATGAAGCCTTTTTTCTATACATATTTCATAGAAATGTGTGCAGTTTTAAGTTTTGTGATACCTGTATGATTATGCTAATTTCCTTCTTATCCTTTCTAGGTTTATGCCTTCTTTTATCAGGTTGGGTTCATGGAATATCTGTATGTTTGTGACATTTGAACAACTGAAACGTCTCTTCACCCATCTGAGTCAAGGAACTCTTGTGCCACCTGTACCAAAGGTTTATGCAGCCACACCACCTGTTACCCAGAAGGGTGCAGTTCCTGTCAGCAAACCCCATCATTTCATCCCTATTGTCATAAATCAATGGGATTAAATTATACATTGGGACAATTGTTTATGAAAAAACATGCATTTAAAACTTCTTTAGACATTAGGCATTTCCAACTTGTTTCTCAGCTGCAGTTTCTTTGTAGATCTAGTATCTTGTGTAACAATTGTAACTAAAATTATCATTCAGTAAATTACAAATAATTAGATTTGGCATGTAGCTGTGCTACTTTAGCTTCAAAATTTATTTAGCATATTTAGATTTAATGTGTATGTGCTTTTTAGAAATAATAAGACATACTTTTAATTTTTTAGCATTACATGCTTATTTTTAAGAAACTGCAGTTGCATTGCTTGGAAATGGCCTACAAAATTGTAACTTTCTGAAAATTGGCTTGCAAGGTTGGTGACTTGCCCCCCTTTTTTTTGTTTGTAATAAATGGCATACTAGTGGAAACTTTTTATAAAAAAATTAAATATAATTGCATATAACTGAAATTTTAATTTGGTAGTTCACATTGAGATTTCAATTGTATATTGTGTAATACTTTTTTTTTATTAAGCAAAACATTCGATTTTAAAACTTAACTTAATCATTTATTATCATAAAATGTTTTTCTTTCTATCATTTAAATTCATTCTTATGTTGAACTGTGAATTTATTATCCATTGACTGTAACCTTCTTAAAAGTTTTTTATAATCGTGACGAAATAAATTTTTTTATTTTTTTTATGCATCTCCTGTGTTACTTTTCTTAATTTAACTATCACCAATTGTATATCCATAAAGTGTTTAGTTAAATTCCCAGTATGCCATTTTGTATATAGTATTATGTCTGTGATAAGAAGTTATATATTGTTTGGTTAATGTTTCATCTCCATTCGATATTGTAGTGGAAATGATCTATCACATTCCTTTTATGTGGCTTCTCCTTTTATTCCCTACTGTTTATGCACTGTTTTAACTGTCTTCCATGTATTAGTCTGTAGTCTAGAACAAACCTAACAATTTTTTAAATAAATGTTTTGTATTGTTCAGAGGTCTTTTCTTTATGAACATTTTTATCAGTATTCAGTTACACAACAAATTATGAATTTCTGTACAAAATATAGAATATTAGACAAACTTCATTAGATTCTCAAGTTTTAATTTTTTTTTTCTTAAATTGCAAACAAAATTATAACATTCCACAATTGTATTTTAGCTATGCTCTTCATGCTCACTCATCACTGGCAGATTAGAATAAGTACCATTGTAATTATCAATACCAATACATATTTTTGTATTACAAACGGTAAACCACATTCTTTTTTACATGGTATCTCATTAACTGAAATTTTACTTTTACTCTTTTAAACATTAATCATTACTTTACACATTTTTCAACTCAAGATATTTTTAAATATTTAATGGTACTTGCTTAGGGTTACAGAAAAACAAAATATTTAAATGTTGGAATTGAAACATCTTTAGGACTATAATTATCGATTATAGAAAAATATTAGTAAATTTGACTGTAATAACACTAGATTTAGGTTAAGCTTTTTTTGAGGAATTCTATGCATTGCCAATGCATAAATCAAAAGGAAAAAACTAGAATTTAATCTGTTATATTGCTAATATTTCCAAAATGCCTTGCCTCAAATATTGAAAAATTCTTCAGTGACTAATCTTTTGTCATTCTCCAGTTTCTGCATTTTATTGAATTATTTGTAGTTAAAAAAAAGCAATATTATGGAAATTTCTCTTTTAATTGGTATCTTTTTCTAACAAATATTTTGGGAGTAATTAGTTTATAAATTTTTAAAATGTAATTTGAGCTGCTTTTGAAAAGTTTTATCCCATTCATCAACATTAAATTTATATTAGATATTCAGCATTTATGAAAATGAATGATTAGGTGTTTCCAATTACAAGAAAAATTACTTATTTTTTAATTTTAATGAATTGTATCAAAATTGTGAGATTATTATTTTTTTATTATATTATAATAAAAACAAATTTAGTCAAGTCATTCAATATCTTCTGATCTTCAAAGCAAACCAAATTTGCCTAGCCCATGTAACAGAAATCTTGCTTCCTTCATGATTTCTTTATAATTTGAATTAGTAGAATACTTTAGATCTGTTATATTCAGTTGAGCTATATAAGATTGTTCTTTTAAGTTTCCAATTTCGATTCATTAATTACAAGAAACTCATTTCTATATCGGTTTGCTCACAAAAAGTATTTAAAAGTAAACATGTTATTTTCTAAATACCAATACAAAAAAAAAAAATTACTACTTTGCTTGAAAAAGAGAAAAAAAAGTTTATTTTCTTTTATTCATTACATTTCAAATTTATTATAAATATAATTTTTTTTTAAAAATGTTGCAACAGTTTGAAACTGATTTTTTTGAATCAATACAAAATAAGCACCTAATTATTCTGAAACTAACTGGCCATTTTTCCAAAATATTTTTTGCATTTACAAAATGTTTGGCAACATAATTTTAAAAAATATGAAGTAATTAAGTCTTATTCAAGGCTTATCTTGGAACGAGCCAAAAACTGATATAAATACTATTTATAAATTATTAAAATTTATAAATACTAATCATGTGAAGACTATTTTATCATAACATTAAAAAAAAATCTTCAGAAAATGTCACATACCAGACTGATAAAGAGCTAAAAATTTCATTTTGGAGACATATGGGACAAAAAAATATATATATTTTAGTTCATGTCAAATTATCTTTAACAGGTTATATTACAATAGTATATAATTTAGAAACTTTCCCTTTTCAACATTCTGGACATAATTTTTTTTATATATAATCTCAAAATTCTTCAACTTCTGGTACCTTTTAAAGTTATCTATGGAAACAAAATTTTCCTAGCATTTGCTTCGTTTTTGGGAAAAAATAATAATACAACATTTACATGTGGGGAAATCTTTAAATAACCAATAAAAAGTCTGTAAATAAATTATCCAAATTATATTCAGTCATGCAATTTCATCTTTTAAATACATTTAAAATATGCAAACCACAGCAGCATATATTTAGTAATTCAGTATAAAACACATCTCCAATTTATTCTCGGATCATGTGGAACAATTTCCTGTTAACTGCTTGTCCATTCAATGAAATTTGTATGACCTTCCATTTCTTTTCGTTGAACTTTATTTTGCCATTAAATGCTTTTTAAGCATCTGCTTTAGAATGGCTAATAAACTGAAGTTGCACACCTTATTTCAACTTTGTCGCATTTCAGATCCAGAGTTTTATGAATAAGTCCATGTATTTACCTAGTACAAATTTGTTTAATGATTCCTCAATTAAGAAAGTATAATTTTCAACAATGCACGAGTTATATAATGGTGATGTAAAATATGAAGCAATTCCCAAATGCACACTTAGTTGATCCACAAACTAAGAATTTTTCGATTTTACCATTAAGAGTTATATGCCCCTTTTAAATTTATTACTAAATTAATTATTATTATTTTCTTATTTACTGATCATTGCAAACTTTATAAAAGCTACAATTTACGTCATATTTTTTTAGACAGTAAGTAGCTAGTTCTCATTTTCATACTGGTTGCTCAGGTGAGGTACAAACTAAGGCCTTTTTAAAGGCTTGGGTGTTATAAACATATTTTTGCTATTGTGTGACGAAATAGCAGAAATATGAAATTTTTAGTTTCACTTTATTTCACTATAGAAGGCATTTTATGAAGAAAAAGCAATTCTAAAACTGATGTCCATTTGCATCATGATATAACTGCAAAAGGGACCGAAATTTTTTCCTTCAAAGATTTTATCATGAGAACATAATAGGAATTTGTTCGACATGCATAGTCTTTTTTTTATTTTTTTTTTCTTCAAAAAAAAGGGAATTTTATGATATTTTTAAATGAATACTAAGAATTAGGGATTTTTATTTCTTCGCTCAGAGTACAAGAAAATACTAATATCATCAGCTTTCTACATTGTGAGCAGAAATTATTAGAGAAAAAGCAGCAATTGGATCAGGAAATAAGATAATACGAGTATTTTAGAATGAAGTTAATTCCTAATTAATTCAAATAAAATTAGGAAATTAATTAGGATTTTAATTTGATTAGGATATATTATTTTATATATATACATTGATATTTATGACCTCTGTAGGGCACTTTTTAAGGTCATGGAAATTTTGCAAATGCAAACTAAATGTTAAATAAAACATGAAAAAATTTTTAAAAATTTCACCTTAAAAGGATGAACAAATAAATTAAACTTTCAGATTTACAGATAATATACTCTAATTACATTCAAAAATCCTACAAATAATCCTGTAAAATATAGATAATATATAAAAAATATATAAAATATAGTTAATATATATTTAGTCAATTTTTCTTTAATTGCAAAGTAACCAGAAAAGGCAAATCAGAAACAAATAAATATATATCAAAACAAGAATGGCATTTAATAGATATTTCCTTTTCTACATAAAGTAATTTCAAATGTTGAGAATATAAAAAGACGAATACATATTTGATGCTAAATGAAAATGATATTTACAAAAGAAAAAAAAAAGCATCAATGTTATGCATTTTGTGTTTCTTTAGTCTTCAACACCATACTTTTTCTTCACTTTATCAATTTCTTCTTGTTTCTTCTCTGTGTCTACCTTCTTAAATGCCTATAAAAGTAATTTAAATATGTGATATAAAGTTTTATGATATCAAATAGAATATAACAGTAATGAATTTATTACACCCATAAAATGTATAACAATCTAAACATTATAATAATAATAAATACACAGAATTTTGCAACAAGAAATTAATAGGTACTGTAATTATGCAGAAGTATTCAGCCATAGCTTATTTAAAAAAAAAAAATCAAGCAGGTTTCTATGCATGAGATTCAGTACTTTCAATAAGAGATCATTTGAAGAAAGACAGAGAATATCCACAATAAGAAAACATGTATATTAACAATAGAAAATATTTTTTTTAAAAACCATCTAAAAAACAATAGAGGCAAAATGTACCCTATATTTAACTGGCAGTTTTTTCAGATATAAGAAATTAGTAGGAAAGGCCACAACAAAAAAAAGTTAAATAAGGTCCAAAAAGATTGAGAACAATGCTCTTGATATTATATATGTGTGTGTGAAAAGATATAATTTTCTGAATCAGATGGCAGTTTTGAAGACAGCGAAGACTCTTTGCATTTTTAAATTTGCTTTAATCCATCCCAGGAAGGCATACTTTATTTACAAGAAGGTGCAGAGGAGGCATATCCACTCACAGAAACAGATTAGACAAGAAGAAGAGAGGAATTAATTATCTCTTGTCTTAAACAACACGAAATATTGAGAGGAACTCACTGTTAATACATTATTAAGATTCTGATAGGGATTTTTGACATGTGTCAATCACAAGTAATGGAAACAATGTATGGATGTTTTTAAAAGAATTTGTTTAAATCATCAATTTTTCTCTTTTCACTCAGAGTGTAGGATGACAAGATTTTTAGCCAATTTAATATTACAAAGCTTCTGTTGAATTAGATAGAAAAAGTGGAATGGGATCAGAAAAAAAGAAAACATTTTATAATGGAATTAATATGGGCTAAAATAAGATAAAAGTTTGGAAATTAATTAGAATTAAAATTAGAGTTTAAATATCAGTCAGTACGTTAAAATCTGATTAATATTTTAAAAGTGAGATTGAATAGAAAAATTTATTCATGTAACTGAAATATATATTACTGCATACAGTAAAAATTAATATAACACAATATTTTATTTAAACATATTTAAAATTTAAAAATAAGTACAAGAAAATACATGAAAAATAACAATATATGTTTCTTATAATATCATATAAATTATCAACTACACTTAAAGAGTTGCAATATTTGCTACAAGCATATTGCGGAGAGAAGGAATGTGATGCAAAGAAATACAAATGGTTTTCAATTTCAAAAAACTGTGTTAATTTTTTTCCCTTTAACTAAGTTATAAAAACACTCTTTATTTTCTGTACAATTACAGACCTGACTATTAGAAATAATTTTTATATATTTTTTAAAACAATTGTAATTATTCAGACAAAATTATACTAAATTTTAAAATTTTATTAATTTTTAGAATTTATCCTGCCCTTTTACACCATATCTCTTTATTAACTTTAATTTACTCATTTTAATGGAATTTTTTTATGACTGTGCAAGACTGAAATGATTAAAAACCTTTGTACATAATAAAATGTAAAAACTTCAACATATATCAGAAAACACAAAACGATTTTTCAAAATGGCAGCTAGTAATTTTCATTGGTTGAATTTGGAAACCACGCACATTAATTTAAGAATTGCTTTGTTAACATTTACAAAATACTTTCGATATTCCTATCTATCTACTTCTGAGTTTTCAAAAGTAAATTACATAGACAAATTTTTAATCACATACCTTATTTGATTGATAGTAGAGTACAACTAAATAACGGTTGCAAACGTTAAATCCAGAAAGGTGATCACAGGCATTTTTGGCATCAAAGATGTCTTCATATACAACAAAGGCTGTCCCTCGAGTTTCTGGTGTGTTTCCTCTGGGAAAAAATAAAATAAATATAAAATTTACTAATATTATTTTTAAAAAAACTTTGGGAGGAAGCAATATTATTACAGGAAATAATATTTATTGAAGACAAATTTTATGCATAGCCTAATTTAAACATGATTTAAAAAATAATGCCTGGAATTAAAAAAAATGCAAAATTTATACTTTTATGATTAGGGCTGCTAAATGTTCAACATTAGCTAACATGTGATGTTTACAAAATACTTCATATAGAACAAATTTTATATATATTTAAGCTCGATACAAAAGCACTGTAAATTATTCAGATGCAAGAATCAAAACTCATCGCATTATTATGCATACTTTCAGTAAGTTCTTTGCAAAATATTTGGAGGAGATAAAAATTATCATGAAAGGTTTGAAATTGCCAATACATATCACAAAGATTATTTATTAGAATTTAGATTATAGGCAATTAAAATGTCAAATTTTTATTCTAAAATAATAATTTTAAAGAAGAAATAGAAATATGCCCTCCCATCTTCCTTGCAAGTTATGCATTAGTAAAAATACAATGTTAGTCAGGATACAATATCAGAAATAAACTTTTGGAATAATAGATGTAAATGTTAAAAAGTTTTATTGTATGAACTCACTCAAATGCAATGTAATTTCTTTTCTTTCACTGACATGTAATACAATGAGAAAACTTTGTATGTGCAATCCAATAATAAAATGTATAAACAATGTGTATCAATGTTCCTTACAGGTTTATAAATGAACTTTTTGTTAACATTGTACATAGATAAATTTTTAAACGAGGATTGTTTTTTTTTTAAGTGATGGTTTTGTAAATGATGCTCTGCGCTGTCTTAGAACCATGATAAGAAAAATAATACAGAATATTTCCCAAACAGTGTCATTACAATAAGCAGTCTTCTTACAGAAAGTCAAAACTCTTCTCTAAAAAATATTTTGCATTTTTTAAGCACTTAAGCAAGCTGTGGAACAGTAAGATGACCAAACAGAAAAAGCCACAAGTTATTAGGTAGTGTATAATAATATAAGTTTACAAAATTCTAAAATTAATTTTCATACCTTTTAATTAAAATCTCATCATACTTACATACTAAAAAATTTCATTTAAAAATGCCATTGTGAATAAGATTTGATATCAATTAATAAAAATAATGACAGCATTCTAATGCAGTGTTTATCATCTTTTTTTTTCTACTGAGAAAGAAAATTCTCTAAAGTTAAAAAATAAAATGCTTATGATGTATTTTAAATTTAAATATAAAATTTATTTTATCATTCTAGAAGGTATTTTTAAATAATTTTTATTTAATAGCTGCTTTGAAATAATTTTAACCCAGATCCATATAAATGTTGAACAATTTCAAACAGGAAGAATTAATAAGTCAGTAACGTCTTTAAGAAGAGACAATTTTTTGGTTAATGTAATAATTAATTAATGTTAAATATAAAAACTGGCATGAAATATTAATAAATTTTCATTATAAATTACAACTAAATACTAAGATAATAATAAAATAGAGAAGTTTATGGCACTAATTATACATAAATTAGCAAAAAAGGTTATAAATGACTAAAATGAAACATCAATAGATATTTTCTTATTACTTACACTCTAATCTGTCTGATGGCTCCATATTTCCCAAAAATGTCATACATTTCTTCTGCAGTAATTTTATATGGGAGATTTCTAACATATAAAATTCGGTTTACCTCGGGGGGTAAACGCACCTACAAAGAAAATTAAAAATAATTTATCAGACAAATGTAAAGATATATATATATACAGGAACTATTCTAAATTAATAATAAATATATATAGAAATTGTTCAAGTTATTGATTATCTATATTAATCGATGAATCCTAAAACTAGATAATTTAGTGTAACATATGTTTTTGTAATAAATAACAAAACATTCAGCGACATTAATATTGTTATAAATTTATAAAAAAATAACTTCTGTCATACCTATTGTACTATCATGAAAATAGCATGAATTAATATGGGTAATGAAATTATTAAAACTGCATATTTCCTTTTAATACTTCTAAAAACTTATAATTAATATATGAAAAAAAAAACGAACACACCAAAATGTTGATTTAATGCTTTATACAGCACACCAATCTGTAAATATTATAAAACAACATTATCCATCAAAATTTCCTAAGATTTTTTTTCTTTTTCTTACCATGATGAACATGTTTAACTTTTTTTTAAATCTGTTACATATCTTCTTTCTATACAAAATATGATAAAAATCAGAAATATTTGTCATAATTTTTTGAAAAATCAGTTTTATTTTTTTCTTTCGAAATTATGATAGGTAAGAGGGTAATCGGTAAGTGATAGCCATTTCAACAATCCCATGAAAGAGAATCTTGCTTAAGACAGTTATGCTTAGCAAAACAGCAACAAAACTTACATTTATTCTTTTTAGAATTGGTCAACAATGATAATCTTGGAAAAAAATTATAAAATACGTGAAAAAGCCATCATATAAAATTCCAGCAGTTTCATGGCAAAGCAAAGCATTTTTCGATTTCTGAAGTTACATCCCATTTTGAAACACATTATCAACCAATAGGGCAACTTATCTTTACAAACAATGCTATCGGATAAAATTCCGATGAAAAAAATTAAATGATTAAACAAAAAAAGAAAATATCGACTTAGATGTTATCAGCACTCTTAATTTGAATAATTATGACTGTTATACAAAAATATCGGAAAGACCTGCATTACCTACAAAACGGATGTTTCTTTATTATAAAAAATTTTGAATGGAAGATTAACCAAGGAAACCCAAATTTTGATGAAAACTTAAACTTCAAAAATTTGAACTAAATACTTACATTGGTTTTCCTTTGCATAGCCATTTTTATACTACAGAATTATCAAATTAACACTAAACGATTGAAAACAACAACATACACTAAGTGTCTAAAGGAAGTAATTTTGTCGTTCGCACCAAAATGTTCCCATATATTCGAATGCGCAATGAAAACAAATTCGGATCCGGTTGATAATTCAGTTCCTTGGCTTTTGCACTGTTTCTATTCACAGATTGGGTCTTCCTAGAGCTTTGGTTTCTAAAGTGAAAAAGAATTCAATTTTCCACCAAATTATCATACGAACAAACAAATGATTATTTGCTCGGCTCTATCCCAGTAAACGGTACGCTCTATTTTGGCAATTTTTTGGCGCCATTTCTCGGGCGATATTTATTTTCACCTTGGCAAATTCACCCTTTCTCTCCCGTTAAAATATGGTAACTTCGTGATGATGTAATTCTTGTTTCATCCAATTATATTCAAAGTTGTAGGAAGTAAGTTTGAATTTCAAAACTTTAATTTATGAACATTGGTGAAAAATGTGTTGTTCTTATTTTAAAATATGTTTTGTGCATTTTTAAATATAGTTGATGAGAATTAAGGTCAGATTATTTGAAAATTAAACATTTTCTAAAACGGTATCTGTTTCAATCTGTGGTGTGGTACAGTTCTGCATTCTCTTCAATCGTATTTATTTTAAAATTTCATTGTATTTTAATTTCTTAATTAATCTATTTGGCTTTAAGTTTTAATTTCTGGTTTTTAAAAGTATAATGGCTTCTTCGTCTTTATCTGGATCGAAACAAGACCGAGTGAGTTTGAGGGGTTTTTTTTGAATTGGAAAAGAAAGGTAAGTTGGATGTTGTTAATTATTGTATGAGTGTCGGATTGTTTGCTAGTCATTATACTTGTCCTAATTGTAATGAAAATATGAAATTGGTTGAAAGGAAAGATTTGGATGACGGGTATGCTTGGGTTTGTCGTGTGTATGGAAATTTTTCAGCTTTTTGTCTTTCTAAAATTTTTGTAATTTATTGTTGTTTTGTGATATTTTCTTGTTTTTGGTGACTATTTTCGGAGCACGACTCCATAGAGCTCACGCTCAGTTTCTAGGTCTAACACGAAGATACATCGACCGCTCGCCATCGGAACATCCTCGGCGTCACGTTTTCCGATGTTGCGATGGCAAACGGTCGGTGTCCCGCTGCGTGTTAGGCTTAGGTACTTGGCGTGTGCTTCGCGGAGTCGTGTTTCGCCAATAGTCGCCAAAAACAAGATGGCGGACAAGGAGCGTACCGTTTATTGGGAATTAACCAATAACTCAATTGTGGACTTCCCACATTTAATTACCTTTATAAATTGATTTGAAGCAGAGAAGAAGTAAAATGTATTGCAAGCCTGATTCGTAAATTCATAACACCAGATCTCTTGCATTTGAATCTTTCCGATTAACTTTTGTTCATCGTTTTCAATGAAGTGAACGTGATTTCGCATATCTCATTAAAGTGGCAAAATATTCAGCTCAAAAAGTTTGTTTTGTGAAAAACTTAAATTAGTTCAATGTTCCTTTTTACTTTTTTTCAAATCCAGCTTTTGTCAGTAAAATCACAAAAAGATATATTTCCTCCCTGCAATAAATTATATGGTGCTAAAGGTAAATAAGGTGATTTTTAAAAAAAATTATAGATTCAATTCAAATAAATTATTCTTGCAAAAAAATTGTGGTATTGTGGTCTCCGAGACAAAACTCGAAAACAACTTTTGATTGCATTAAATGAACCAATACAATTGGTATCACTTTGCAACTAATCATTGCGGCAATTTGCATCTGAGAAGATATTTTCAATTCGTAAAAAATTCGAATCCTTTTTTAAAAACGATAATAGCAAATATGATCATGATTAAGGAATTCGTTCAAAATCGTAAAGAATTTTGACTGCCTGCAAGCTTAGAACCTGCATTAAAAACCTATGTTTAGGCTGAATTAGTTGATATTAAAGAGTACGAATTGCTTGCTAATAATCAGTTTTAAGCATTTTCAGATAAAGTAGCAGGGTTCATCCCCCCGAAGTTATTTCACATATTCTCTAATAAAGATGTTATCTCCCTCTTCTTACCGGATAAAAATGTGCATCTTTGACGAGGTCATAGGGTTTGAAAGGGGTAAAATTTTTATTTTCAATTCTTGCATAGAACAAAGTTCTATGCAAGAGTTCTGTGCTTCGTAACATATCAAAGAAAACGACTCTTGCGTATTAATTGCATACAGTTGGCAAACAATAGTTGCTAAAGAAATTATTAGTATAAGATTTTTAGTGATGCCTCCCTCCCGATTATATAAGGTTTTCCATAGGTACCAAACTTGCAAAATGTCAATTTACTATCCCAAATACTTATTATTAGATGCATTATTTTTTCCATTGACCGAAATAAAAACGTGATTTAAATTCATTCTAACCGAAATCAAAGCAATAATTTTAGTCTCATATCGAATTGTGTTTAAGTCATCGCGTCTTTGAGTTACCGCATTTAATTATATGCTGAGGTATAAATGGGCCCTTGTCGAATCCAGTTTTAACTCTGATTATAATCTACTCTTTATATACTAAAACTATGGATCAAATATATTTTTTTGTTTGGTTAGTACTCTCTAAGTTGAGAAAGTTACGTTTCTGGACCATTGCGTTTACAGGAACACAAAAGGGCAAACCGGAAATGGTTAATCGTTTGACGAATTTGGTTTCAAATTTGAGACATCTCTTCTCTTAAAATGCTAAATCTGACACAAATTATCGCTTTCTTTTTTTAAGTCAACTTATATTTTGACACCACAACAAACAGGGTTCTTTTGAGTTGCTTTCGTTCAAACTTGATTGAAATCTACAGATTGGAAGTAAAGACTATGGACGGAATTTCGATAATCTGGTTCAATTCGTTTTTCAGTTACAGACAGACATATAGTTGCTAGAATTTTTTTGCTGGATGGGACGGGGTGGTTGGAAGAGTGGGTCTCAGAAATCCGAAAACTGAAAATTTGTAAAAATTTCAAATTCCAATTTTTCAACAAGTATTGGACTTTTCGTCTGTGTATGTATTACACAAGAAAGTGAAAAAGGCATTTTTATATTGTAATATGTCAGCCTACATAGAGGGGTCTTTTCACTGGCATTCCCCTCGAAGTTATCCTAATTGTTCTTGTAATCGTTATTATTTATATTTTTTTACCATAAAATTGTTTAGAGTGTATACAATTTGTGCCACTCTCAACAAATCACATATAATCTTTGTTGCATCAACTTTTTCTAGATTGTAAACGATAAGAGCAGAATAAAAATATCTGAATTATAATGCTTATCCAAAGGGAAGGGTCACCATAAACTTTCTCATTCTATCTCTAATAAAGATATTACTTCAGAGAATACCTTGCATGGGATTGGCGTGCAATAGTTACGAAATACTTACCTTTGGAGGGAATTTTTTATTTTTACCGAATCAATCATGAGACTTTTGGCGATTAATCCTTGGTATTCTGTGAACAGGGTCCCAAATTCTAAATCATATTTTATACTTATTTTCCCCAAACAATTGAAATAAAAATTTGACCCAGAACTATACTTATGGTCACAAAATCCCATTCTAAATTTAATATATTTAAATGATAGCATTTTTGAGCTGTCGCATTTTTCATATTTCTGAAAGTGCAGACAGATGGTCACCTCTTATTGGATTTGGCAAAAATTTTGACTAATATTTGTACTACAAGTCAAAAATTTATGTACTGAATTCTATATACCTAGTTCTCTACGGTTTATAACTATCGTATTTTGCATCTGTAAATGGATTTTGATCAAAATTTGATATAAAAACTGTGTATCAAATTTCATTCATCTGGCTCAAAACGTTTGTGAGTTAATTTGTAATACAGACATTTTCCCAAAATGTGTTTTTGGAGCTCAGGGAGATCTAAAACATGGAGATTAATCAAAATCTCAAGCTTCACTTTTTTCGACAATTAGACTACTTAATCTCTTATACTTTGTATAAGAAAATGTAAAAAAGGAAAAATGGTTTTGAAAAGTTATTTTTAAACAGAAAAATTCTTGGGATGTAGCAACCACAACAGTTATGTTGATGATGCATAGACATTAATCACTGCTCTTTGCAAAAAATTAAAGAGAAAAAGCATGTCTCTTTCTACAACACTTATTTACAAACAATAGATGACTTTTTGAAAATGAAAATATGGAAAATTTGCTGATTCTGTAGAGGCTCCAGATGATATTCCATCAGATCAGACTTATATCATATGATTAAATTACAGTAATTAGATTTTGAAAGACATGGGGAAAAAAACCAAAATCCGTTGTGACTAGAAAAAAAAGTAAGAACTACATTATGTTTGAATTTATGAGAAAAAGAGCTGGTTCAAAATGTGTGCGCAAATTTAATTTATCATATTTACAAATATACACTTAAGATGTCTTTGTTATCCTACTTATTCGATGAATACATTGGACGCACTTCATTTGAAGACACTATGTTTAGCTACGTTTGCATGATTTTCTGAGGTAATACTTTATGTACTTAATATAAAAAATGTAGGTCTCTATACCATTAGTACAAAATAGTTTAGAATATATCCGCTTTAATCTATACTTATAATAAAGCTCAATGTGTGTGTGTGTGTGTGCGTGTGTGTGTTGGCGCTCTACAGGCCAGACCGTTGGACCTACAGTTACCAAATTTGGTACATGTATACCTTGGAGGTCGGGAATGTGCACCTCGGAGCCCTTTTTTTGAATTTTTAATTAGAATTTGAATTAATTAAAATTTAAGCGAAATTTCGACGTTTTTCCGCTATAACTTCCAAAATTATTATCGGACAAACATGATTTTAACATCAATTTAAAGATAAAAAAAATTAGCTTTCTAATAGTATCAGTGTTTTAATGTATAACTCAAGCTTCTATTTTTAACGAATTTTTAAAGAAATATTTTAACCATGTTTTTTTAGCACTTGACTGGATAAAATAAAACAATGCCGGAAGTTCAAATGAAAAAACAACAACTATCATCGTAAATCAAATCTTAAGAAATACAACTTTCAGCACGTGACTGGATAAAATAATATAAATATAAAATGTGATATCTTCTATAAAAATAAATGCAAGGCAAAGGATTCTAAGAAATCGTTTGCAATATTTATATCATTAATTCCATAAATTATCTTTATTTACAGTAAACCTGATTGAAATTAGACAGGATATGCATTGAAATCCCGATTTAATGGCATATTTCTATAATCGTTTGCAATATCTGTATCATTAATTCAATAATTTTTTTCCCTTTTTCGCTTTCTTTAAAAAACATATTTAACATTTTGGCAATATCATCGAAAAAATACATTTTTAATATTTTGGAAGCATAATTGATAAATTATTAGAGCATTCAACTCAAAAAGTTTTTCCGAATAAAGTTACCGACTCTTTAACTACTAATAACTGAATCTTTTAACTTAAACTATTTCTTAAATTTTGGCTAAAAAATATATAATTTAATTGGAAATTTTAGAACGCATTACTCATGGCGAACCAGCTGGTCGCCAAAGGCGTCTAGTATAATATATTCTTAATGCTGGGAAATAGTACTAATATATCGTTTCAGTGTTGTAGGGTACTACAACCTTGCTTTAATAAAGATCAGCACATTCCGTCTACTTACTGTCTTCTTAATAGATTTCCGTCAGTATCGAAAGAGAAATGCATAATTGAATGTGTTTAAATTCCAGTGAACAAAAAGCATTGTAAACATTTTTTGGTTTGAGGAAATTCATATGTTTCTGTCGCTCGTAAATCTTTCAGAGGTATTTAAATTTCAAATCGGCTGAAAAACTAATCGCGCATCTTCATGATTGTATTATTGTTGCTTCAACATTATTATCTACAAAATAGAATGAATGAAATTTTCCTAATTATCAAAAATCTGGAACATCAGATTTTTTAATCCGTAAAAATTGATATGGAACTAGGTAAATTTGCTTGTGTGATAAAATAAATCTTATAATATTTAGATTTTTTTATAAAAATTTAAACTAGTATCAACCGGAAGAATTCATATACAATATCTCAAATTATCATTTGCATTTATTAAAAATTTTTTTAAAATAAAAACCATTGAACAGAATAGTTTTTATTGATCCACAAAAGTGACAATCTTAAACTATCACAGATTCTTGAAGAAAAGCCTTTGTAGAAGGTGAAATGTTCTTGGAATAGAACCTGGGACCTTTCGATCTGAAAGCCAGTAACATACCACTGGACAAAAGCATGCTCATGTCCCTTAGATGTTATCGGTTTTATTAAGATATCAACACACCTTCAAGTCCAACAATCTGATTAGTAACAATTAATATTATAAAGCTCTCACCCTGTTGCGGTGAAAGACTGCGACATGATGGAATTTAACAATGTAATTTTTCAATAGATTGCACGTTAATCCCACGTTAAACTTTGGTGAATCAGATCCTTCAATAGCTTCTGCTATAATAATTTCGGTTGAAATAGTTCTACCTAGCCAGTGTACCAATACAGGCTAGATGATAGACTTCGATTCAAATAGCATATGCATCAATAATGAATTACCTTAAACGATAAAGGGCATTAAATTATAATTATTTAAAATACTTACTGGTAATAAAATTCTTAGCAATAGTTCGTTTAAGTAAAAGTTTTAATATTAATGAAAACTGTTAAAATAATTTTGGATAAAAATCTATTTGAGATTTTGATCTGGATTTTAGAAAGAACCAATATAATCCAAATTAATGCTGAACTTAGAAATTGTATTCGGATTTGATAATTGAATTGATTAGATTCAGTTTCGATGCTGATAGAAATGACTGATGACGATACTGAAAGAATTTTAAGCAAAAGCAGTATACAATATTTTAAAGGATCGTTTGGGATGTTTTTAATGAATAAGTAATAAAAAAAATTAAATGTGTTGTCTCAAATTTTATGATTTCACTTGAGAACATTATTATTTTTAAGTCACTGTTTGTTTTAATTAAGTTAAGCCATTAACTAATCAAAACTGATTTGAAACTATCACATTACTATCAGATTAAGCATAAGCCAGTATTTAGAAAACGATATTTTTTTCCCTCATCTCAAAATCATTCGAACTCCAGAATCTTTTTCTCAAGGCCAGATTTTAGTTCTTTTTTTCGAAAATCCGTATTTAAACTGATTTCGAATGATCACGTCACTACTGTATTGCGCAATCAACAACTTTTAAAATTCTCCCCCCCCCCCCTAGTGTCTCAAAATCATTCGAGCTCCACAACTTTATATACAATACATCGATACCTTCCATCACTTTTTCGTCTTCATTCCTATTTTCTTCTCTATATTTTTTCATGTGATAACTTTTTACGACCATACTCTTTATTGGCCATATAGGAGAATCGGGTACATGATGGAAATTCACCAAATTGTAACTTTTTGCTGGCGATAAATACCAAATGTTACAATCTGCTTAATCACTCCCTAACAACTCTGAAAGGGAAACATTGATGCCTCAAAAACGATAAATCATCTACATTTTGGGGTATCGAAAACCTCCTGTAAAAGCTTCATGTTTCCATATGATAAAAAGTTAATTATTATTCTGTTTTTAAAATGATAAATTTAAAGCTCATCATTTCGAAATATTTTCAAAAATAGATCTTTGAGTGTGTGTCTTTCTCTCTGTAAACGATTCAGAGTTCTGATACATTAGTTATCGTTCATGTAATCGTAATTCAAGTTAATTAAAATGACTAATCAGGAAAAAAGTCTTCATTAATTGTTTCTATACATTGAAACTCTTCTGGCAGACCATCAGAATTCTGTAAGTTCCTATGTATCTCATTTCAAATATCACTCATTACTCATTAACAAATATATTTTGAAAGGGATTAACAACTCTGATAAATCAGTTACTTTGATAAATTTAATACAATATAGTTAATTATACTTTTTTTGAATTTTGGTTGTGTCATAAGTGAAATAGCCAATGTTACCAGCAAAGTATTCGAGGACGCATTCTCACATTTTATCCAGCTCTAAAATCCTTTCATCGAAATATGAAATGTTATACAAAATACTGTAAAGCAAATTAAAGAAATTTAGCTTCCGTAAGAAAATAAAATATAAAAAAAAAATGAACATTTTTTTTTGTTAACAATTTTTTGCACATTACAACCCTTTTCCACCAATATCGATTCTGACGTCAGGAAGCAGGGCTTTGGCCTTGAAATTTGTTAGCCAATAACCATTTTAAGAAAAATTATAAAGTGGTTGTAGGAATTAACGCGTTTTTCTTGATTTTTGTTCATTATTGCAATATTTTTTAAATTTTTTAACTGGTCTATAATCTGTGTTTGAAGTGAAATATATTTACGCAACAAATGTAAATAAAACTATTATGCATGTCGTAAGCGTTTAAAGTAAAGAATGTGCAAGAGAAAGTTGCGTTATTTCTGAAATATCTGGCTATAATTTGAACCTAAATACTTAAGAAAAATATCACAAAAAGTCTACCACGTAAGTACGATTTAAATATAATTCTACTGATTTTACATATTATAAATTTTGTCGATAAGCGAAAAAAAAAGTTTGTTTATTAACAATGGTAGCGATCTTGATGTCGAGAGACTGCTGAAATAGCAGGTTGGGTTTAAAGTCATGTTTATTAAAGTTTTATGATTTCATCTTTGTTTTTTGTTTTCTACTTTCATCTTTATCAGCTGAAATATTTTTACAATTGCTTACATTGTCAATTTAGCCAACTTTTGCTGCATAGTCTCGCTGAAGGTACTTTGTTTCCCACTTCGGATAAGTTGGTATTTTTGTTATTGTTTAACAATAATCGTCATTCATATATTGTTGAATGCCTGAACTATAATTTTTGTTATTGAATGATTTAAAATTGTTTTATTGGATTATTTTTAAATGCTAATATAGTATAATGTAATGTTTACATGTTTTGTGCATTATATTTATACCACATATTTAAAGTTTGATCTTTTTTTGTAATTAATGTTATCTATACTTTTTTAAAAGTTTGTCTCAACATTATAGTATAGAGGCTTTAAAAAAATGAACGGATTTCACATGTGTAAAAGTATTTTTATAAACACAAATATTCAACTGCTTGTGTTAAAAACTTGCTGTATTCTTCACAATTACATTTAAAAAAATTGTGTATGGCCAGTTCAGCAAATGCTTGAGAAGTTACCATTATATTTTATGAAATAGCCGATAAATTGATTATAAAAATTAGTGTTCAACTTTATATTTAACATTTTGGAATGCATTAATTACTGATTTTATATATATATATATATATATATATATATATATATATATAATATAATATAATGTATTATTCCTGATATGCTGCCAGTTTTAGTATCTTATAGTGCATTTAATTAGCAATGTAATACACTGAAACATATTTCTAATATAAAAATAAGACTTTTAATTGTTATATTTATCAATGAAATATATCAGCAAGTATAACTTATCTGTAAATAATAATAAAATATATTATTTATCAAAATTCTTACTTGAAGCAAATCAGAATTAAATGCCTTTATTTTCTTAAATTTTGATTCGTGTTTTAACTTTCCGCAGTTAAATAATGCAAATTACTTCAATAATATTTTGGAATTCAGTTATTGTCATTCTTTCTTTCACAAAGACCAAGACTCAAAACTAGTGTTTAAATGAAATTACAAAGAAAAAAAAATTGCTAATGACATTACAATATGTGAAACAAATTCATCTTGGTGAAACCTCACAATATATTGAATCATATTTTGCAATATATATTTCTTTTTCGTTTATCTTTTCCTTTTCCTGCTTCAAATATGATTCCTTTTTTAGCTATAGATAGCTTCTTTATGTCAATAAATAAGATAAAGTAACAGCTTCAAATAATTTTTTAAAAAATAGAAATACATATTATGATAATTTATGTCCATCTATAGTCTTTGCTTGCCATTTTAACTGTTTGAAAGGTAGGCTTTTATGGACAAAGAAGCTGCTGATGCTGTGGTGTTGTGGAAGCTTTAACGAATTACAAAAAATGAGTAAAGATAAGAATTTTCCTAGGAATTTGTTCTACAGGTACATAAAAAAATAAAAATGGCTCGGCATATTAATTTATCCGTGGAACTGAGTTCTGATGCAGCAAAATTGCCTTTTTGAAGGCAAGCATTCTTGCTTAATGTTTTTAAATCCACCAAAACTAAACATTTTCTTTCTGAGGAGGCGATTTTTTTCTTTATTTTTCCAACGAGAAACTTAATGCACACTTCTCTTTGATTAAACATCAAGATTTATTAATCTTGAAGTAGTTAGTTCTCGACTATCCTGCTTAATTAAAAAAATAATTCTGAGTAGTAATGGGAAAAATAAGCTTTGCCAATTTTTTTTTTTCACATTTATAAAAAATATTAAAAAAAAATCAGTTTTATTTGTTTTAGGCTTCCTTTTTAACTTTGGAATAGCCTCTAATTTTTGTAAAGTGTATTTTAGGCACTTTTTTTTAAAAACCACAATACTATTTATGAATGAATTAATCATCTATTTAAATTACAAAACTTTTTGGCTATTAATTTTAAAATGTATTTTTTTGTTTATATTTAAAATGCATTTATTTTTTATCTACTTAAATATACTAATAATTACAATTCATTTATTTATTAACAATGTTAAAAAATTTTATTATAAAATATAATTATCAGAGATTTAAACATTCTTATTTTAAACTTTTTCTTTTGTCAAACAAAAATTCTTTATTCAATTAAAAAATTTTAAAATATATTTAGTTAATGAATTAAAATAAAATTTTCTATTTTTTAATGAGAATCCTGCAGCTGATCTTCCAGGCAAAGTTTGTCAAAATTTGGCTAAAGTATAATTGATTTGATTTTAAAACAAGATGAGCAGTTGATACTATTTAATTTCTTTCTTAATCCTTTTTTAATAAATCATTTAAAAAAAACTATTGTCAGTTTTCAATTGACAATTTTATAAAATGAGGTCTAATGCATGAAGATTTTAATTGATATAAATTTGATAAACTGCTCTTTATCTAATGGCATTACTTTTTTATGATCTTTTGTGTCTTTAAATATTAAGTCTGCTTTAATTTGCAATTTAGTTACTGTTTTTAAAAGAATGGATTTAGGTTTAATCAATAAAGTGCAAAAATGAAGAAATTTTATGAGCTTTTCCTTTCTGTTTTATCCATAATATTTACTTAAAGAGTGCCCAATGAAGAATATATTTAAAGATCAACTTGTAGCTCTGTAGCCACAGATTGCCAATTCCTGCATTTATCTAATGATTTATTGATTGAAAATAAAATAAATTTAATTATAGTCATACCTATATTTTATATTTTAAAAAATTTTTAAGAGCATGTATATTCAAACTATATAGTATATATGATTTTATATACTCTGTAAGTATAACTTATAATGTTTATCTTAATCTGTTTTAAATATTTTTATTCATAATATTAAGATTATTGTAATGAATTTTTTAAATGCAATTCAGCGCACAGACTTTCAGCAAATATTAGTCTTTTATAAAAAAAGATAAAGTATGAATAAGTTTGGACATTGCAATAGAAGTGTTTTTAATTTTATATACAGGTGAAGAAATAAATATTTATAGAATTTTGGGTAAATCCCTTTCCATAACTATCTTTTAAATGATTTTATGTGGCAACTCAAAGTGGAATTTCTATTTTTCATTCTTTCTTATTTATCTGTATTGCCTGAAGCTAGGAGTCTGTATATTTAAAATATGAAAATTTAATCAGTTGCTCTGCCCCTATGCTGATCTGATTTCTCTAATTTTTGTTTTATATGAAAGCTTATGACTTCTAGCTTGTCATCAATATTTCACTGCTATCTTTCACATTCTATTTTTCGGTAATTGAATTCTACTCGTTATACATGCACATTTTCTATAGAGAAAAATCTGTGGTAGAATTCCAGCTACAGTACCAATTTCAAAAAATTTTCTATAAAAGTTCATGAACTAGAGATGCAGTTGCCTTTCTTTACTGTTCTCCATTTTAGAGAGATTTACAAAACATTACTTTGTTATGCATTCTCTGTTAGGAACAACAACTTCAACAAAATTCTCCAGTTCTAACTAGTGCATTACATTTTTATAAGTGTTGCTTCTTTTTTATGTTTATAGCATTTAGATGTTAATATGGTCATCTGCTCCTATTTCCCTATTTGAAGAGATAATACAAAATAAAAGTTTAACAAAGGTCTGAACATCTGGCTGATTTTGATAATTTTATCATTTTGAAATATAATTAACTAATCTGAAAGTTGTACTTTTTCTATTAGAATCATTATTTAGAAAATGCTCCTTTACTTTTCTTTTATTATTGCAATTATACTTACATTGTATTTGTATTTTGATAGGATATAATTGATCAAAGTTGAATGGCATGAATAAATTAATTTTATTAATACCATTAATATTTTATGCTGACAATTTTTATGGAAAAAAATCTTATCAAAATAATAAATACTGTTTAAAGTTATGATTTTATCACTATGATTGAACATTCTGATTGATTAGCGATGCTTATCAAGTGGCAAAATTATATAGTTGTTGAGGTTGAAAGCCTTAAGTTTAATTTAAGGCAAACAAAGCCTTTTATTTCATTTTGTTGCATACTGAATATAAAAATTTGAAGCATGATTGTAAAACTTTGTCTACCAGAAATATTAAGAAAGTATACTTACAAAAGTGGGGGTGGGGGTGGATTCGGAAAAGGGATCCAGGGGTTTAAATACATATTAAAATAATCAATGTTTAACATTTATTCAAGCAGAGTTACGTACAAGAATAAATTTTTACAGTACCCAGTTGTTGAAGATGATAATATAGTTTTAGATGCAGTATCAAAATGGATTTTGTTGTATGGAGAAATTTATTATTTGTATAATTCTTTTAAGGATGCATTTATGGCAGTAGTGTGTTGGCGGAATTGTGCCAGTGTGTAGATTGAATTCTGCCAAGGATTGAACCTGTGATATTTGGATTTGAAGTTCAGTAACTTAACCATTCGAAGAAAGCAAACACTAATGTCTACTGGCTGTTACTGACTTATTAAGATGCCACCACCATACTCCCCTACTAGTGAGTTAGTAGAGACAAATGATTTTAATAACGCCCAGTGTTATGGCGAGCGAACAGAGTTTCGGTACCACCAAGAGTAATAGTGAGCAGAGAGAATTGCTGCTTTGTCAAGTGAGTCTGACGACTTTTGTATTGGTTGCGTTTTGCTGCGGGTAGGTGGTGCCACGACAGCTGTTTGAACGTTCATAGTTCAGGTTACCAATTTGTAGTAATGGATCGAACCTATGATGTTTGGGTTTGAAGTCCAGTAACTTAACCATTCGTCAAAAGTATACGCTCATGTCTGCTGACTTATTAAGATGCCACCACACATTTGTATTTGGCACTTATACCATACATTCGGTGTGTCATATTTAATACTAGTTGATCTTAATGTGTATAGACTAATTCTTGATGAACATCAAGACAATCTTTGAAAGGAGGCAAATGATTTCTGTTTTAGAATGTTCACAATTAAACCTCTAGGAGGCTTAAGCTGTGTGGCTACAACTTAGAGTTGTTCCACATGGAGCGATATTTTATGAGGCTTATCATGCTATATGAAGAAATTGGATTTGAGAAAACTTACGTCTCCAGGGATAGTTCATTAAATTTGTAAGTTTTTGTCTTATTGAATGATGAAATTTTTTAAAAAAAGTTCAATTATCTTTATAAATGTGTATAGCTTAAACCTGCCTGGAATTGCAAACCTCATTTTATCTAATGTATACTATTTGTTTGAAAGTTCACCAGTGAGAAGACTATAAATTTTTAGGAAGTGAGGGAGACGGGAGAATTTTTTGAGAACTAAATGTCTAAAGAACGCAGCTATTGTTGAAGGATCAGTCAAAATGAGGAATAATTCGATTCTTATACATAGAAAAAAAAACAATTTATAATACTAACTGACAGAGGTTTCTCACAATAATAAGAATATCCAATCATTTTTTTTGTAATTTTCTATATACTGTGCCTATTTTTAATATAAAATATGAGAAGTAATTTTACTTTGGTGAAGTTGTTGTGAAAAGTCAATGTTCTTTAAGGCTTAAACTTCTATGTCAATATCAGAAAAATTAATACTGGTTTCTTTGGGGGGGGGGATTTTTAAAAAGTATAGTTAGATTTTTTCCCCCGTAATAACTACCTACAGATATAAAACACAAATATGTAAAAACATATGCCTTCATTTATAAAGTTTTGGATATATAGATATACTTGTCAAAATTTGTGTGTTCAAATGTATGAAATTTGCTAAACAAGTCCTGCTGTAATGCAACGAAAGCAATTATTTCTAATTCTTGTGAATTGCAATTGACAGCGAGAAAAAGAATTTAATTTAATCAAACTGAATAACTTTTTATTACAAGTCTTCTTCCCACTTTTCCCTTAAATATTTAGAAATAGTAAAGAAAAAATAATAAATTTTAAAATTAATCATGAAAAAAATATTTTTTTAAAAATATTTATGACTTACCTTTTTATGTCTAAAGTTATACCCTTGTGGTCGTCCTTGAATTTTCTAAAAAAGGTATTCTGGAAGTCCTTGAATTATTTTTTTCAATAAAAGTGGATTACCTGATATTTTGATTACCTTTATAATAAAGAAGTATTTTTCTGATCTTTTAAAAAGGAATGGTGGTTGAAAACAAGAGGCAGTGTTGATTATATATCTAGGTGTCAGTAATTTTCAAATGAAATAAAAATAAGTTAAATTGGTACAATAGTTATGGGTGGAGAAATGGTTCTATGACTTTGGCCTAGGTATAAAAATATAGATAACAAGTGAGCAGCCATTTGTCAAAAATGGTTAATCTTTTATTTTGTGGAAAAAAAAATGTTTACATTTCTTTTGTTAATGAAATGCTGTTGGAGAATATTTATAATTCTATTTTTTTCATGTTAAATTACAAATTTTTTTTATACTTTACCAATGAAACTTTACAAATGATATTTTGTAAATGCAATGATTTAGGTAATTTTGAAAGAACTGAAATTACAAAACGTGTTTATGGAGGCTAAAAATCTTAGTTGTGTTTTTAGATATGCCTTTTTGCTTAAAGGGATTAGAAGTCATTTGAGAATTGTATTTCTCAATACGTCTTTATAATTGAAGATAGGTTATTCGAATTGGACATATTTTTTGCTTTTTTTATAATGAGCAGCTTTTGTTTCATTTTTCAATAATAAAAGGTGCTCGGAAGTTATGGGTTGAAAAATGAATTTTAACCTCTTATTGCAACTACTTTTCTGTAAATTGCTTTACAATAATTTTTTTATGTAATACCTCCTCGAGATATGTGCACTCTCTTGTTTATTTTTACATGTATACAACCTTGTGAAAATCAAAGAAAGTAAATGTGAAATTTTTTATGTCTTCAGATTTGGAGAGAGAATTTATATTTGTCTTTTGTTTTGGTGAAAAGAATTTTTTAAGTGTATTTCAGCATAGTTGTAAAATAATTTTAAATAAGTACAAATACAAAACTAAAAAAAAAATAATAATTTGTTTATAATTTAAGCTGTCAACAAGCTTATTACATTTCTCTTCCTTTTTTTGTTTGTGATTTGGTTTTCTTTTATAAAAAAAATGTCTTGTATTTTGATCTATTTCTAAAACTTTTAAATGGGCAACATGGGCATCCTTATCTATACTTATAATAAACCTCAATGTGTGTGTGTGTTGGCGCTCTACAGACCAGACCGTTGGACCTACAGCTACCAAATTTGGTACATGTATACCTTGGAGCTTGGGAATGTGCACCTCGGAGCCCTTTTTTCGAATTTTTAATTCGAATTTGAATTAATTAAAATTTAAGCGAAATTTCGACGATTTTCCGCTATAACTTCCGAAAATATTATCGCACAAACATGATTTTTACATCAATTTAAAGATTAAAAAATTAGCTTTCTGATGGTATCAGTGTTTTAATGTATAACTTAAGCTTCTATTTTTAACGAATTTTTAAAGAAATATTTTAACCATGTTTTACAACAATATATTTCGGACAAAACAATAAAATTTAATCTGCACGAGCACTTCAAGGGGAAAAAATTAGGTTTTATCAGCATGTTCTCTCCTATTGACGGAAGTTCAAACTGAAAAAAACAACTATCATTACAAATTAAATCTAAAGAAATGCAACTTTTAGCACGTGACTGGATAAAATAAAATAAAAGAAATATAATATGTGACATTTTCTAAAATAAATAATGAACGAGCAAAGGGAAAAAAATAGCTTTTATTAAACTGTTGAAATCATACTGACAGAAGTTCAAACTAAAAAATAAATTAACTATGACTGCAAATTAAATCGAAAAAAAATGTAACATTCACCACGTGATTGGATGAAATTAAATAAATATTAAATGTTATGTTTTCTAAAAAAGAAATACAATACAAAGGTTTCTATGATCGTTTGCAACATCTATATTATTAATTTAGTAAATCAGTGTTACGTGACTTTCGAAAGTTTAAATATATCTGGCAGAGAAATTATAAAGAGAGCAAGGCACATAAGTATTTAATTGAAATACTTAGACCCCATTACTGTTGGCGAACCAGCTGGTCGCCAAAGGCGTCTAGTATAATATAAAATGAGTATTCCCAATTTGTTCAGTTGGGATTTTTTGTTGTTGTTTTATTGGTTATAAATATTTCCAGTTCCAACTATGATTATCATGATTCTCACCTAAAAATGTACATTTTGGTTTAATTAAGTCATTTTGCTCAACAGAATGAAAATTACTGTTGAGCAGTAACTGTTGTTTTTAACCTATTAATACTCAAAATTGTTTTCAAGGATATGTTGTATACTGGTTACAAACAGCAGATTATGAACTGGGAAATATTAAAAACATACAGTTCACTCTTTAAAATATGAAAGTGCAACGGCTAGCTAATTTTGAGAAGAAAAAAAAACTACAACGTTTTTGCATAGTGGATGTACTATTAACTTATTTTCACTTTCAGCTGCCCAATGGCATGATTGATAAGGTAATAAATGGGTATCGTAAGTGGGAAGTCAGAATTTGTGTCTCAATGCATCGTTTTTTCTTTCCATTTAATTTTTTTTCAAACTCATTCATTAAATTAATAATTCACCAAGAGTTTCAGTTAATAGATTTTTTATGTAAAAAACGTATACATTTTCTTAATATTTGAATTATAATTTTTAAATTGTTTAGCTAAATAATAAGTGAAATAAAAATTCATTTTTAATTGCATTGACTCATTTTTATTAAATTTTCTTATCTGTTAAGAATTTGAATTTTGTTTTTTAATACTGAGATAAATATTTAAAATAAAAATATTATACACTCAATTTCAAATAATATTCTACAATTTTCTTATTAAACAAATGTTTTTAGGTGTATTTGAATATATTGGCTTTAGAACCAAACAATTTTGATTGTGTAAATGAGCTTGATATGTTAAGTGAATGAATGTATCACTTAGCTTAATCAGCATATATAAAGAGCAGTAAAAGCATTTAACTTTTCTAATTATAAATTTAAAATTCATTCTGATGATTATATGCTTTTTTAAAAGCTTAAATAGTTAGTAAATTCTGATGCTTGAGCTATTATTTGAATTGATGGGTTCTGTTAAATGTCATAAATCTTTTACAGTAAGTTTCTATTATCAATGGCTCTGTGGGCCCGTGTACAACAGCTGCATGGAGAAGCCTTGCAACAAGTTGGAATGGCATATCAGGATGCATTTCCCATTGATGTGCGATGTGCACTGGCTCCGTGGATTGAGGAACAAAATTGGCGAGTTTACATTCTCCAACTTCTATGTTTTGTTATCAATTACAATGTATATATTTTTTATTAATGCCATAGAAATGAGTAAGATAATTTCTTTCCCAATAAAAATGCCAGTAAAATTCTTATTTTACTTTCTAGTGTACAAAGTATTCAAAGAGAAAGAATTGCGATCATGAAAAAATACAAGCTCAATATCAACCATTAAACCAAATCCAAATTCTTCAGAAAAGATTGTATCTTGACCTTTAGGACTCTACCATAATTCTCTCCCCCCCCCCAATGTTGCTGTTGCAACTGTCTTCTAATTTAGTATTCATTATCCATGTGCCTTCTGTCAGCTTAGAGAGTCAGTGATATGACTTTATTGCTTGGCGTAATCAGTACAGATAAGTTTTGTGTACTTCATCTGCAAAGAAATGTTAAAGATGAAATAGAATGATGACACAGATATGACAAATGGCCAGCTTTGCTAAAGGAAGGCTGATCAAAAGACTTGAATCTGGATAATCGCAGGTCATGGTATTATCAATTCTGAATGTGCCTCATTTTGGTATATTGTGACTGACGAGGGTTTCAAAGGGTGGGAAATGTGAACAAATAATGAATGTTAAATTGGTTAAATCATAAAAAAAATCCATAAGATAAAATTTTAGCAATATCTGCTCATTGTAAAAGGGATACTTGTGTCAGAGAACTGTTTATATACATTTATGACAGGCGTACAAGTTTTTAGACTAATTACTTACAAGAGTCAAAATTATGTTGATTTCTTTTGGTTTAAATTAGGATATCAGGACAGTGTAATTTCTACAACTTGCCTATCTGTCAGAAGAACCAACTAACTTTTTAAACTGTTGTATCACCTTTTGATATATTTCTTTTTCATTGCAGTCATTCTGTACTCTCATTATGTGTTTCCTGCCTTTCCGACATAGATTTTCTACGCTATTCATATTATTATCAATTATGTTTAAACTTTTTGGTGCTAATGTATATTATT
The DNA here is from genome assembly GCA_026543055.1 of Argiope trifasciata. Classification (NCBI taxonomy): domain Eukaryota; kingdom Metazoa; phylum Arthropoda; class Arachnida; order Araneae; family Araneidae; genus Argiope; species Argiope trifasciata. The sequence continues at coordinate 494,858 of JAPMOQ010050871.1, forward strand.
AAAGAATTATTAACTTATTTCTTCATTGGAAGATGCTTTTTAATCTTTGGCATTACTTTCATTTCCATATTATACGAACCTCTTTTGAAAATACAAAAATTTTATAATTGTCTTAATATGCTCTAATAAATTTAGCATTTATTACTATTATATGTGATTGAGTATCTCTTAATATGTGTATTCAAATTTATGTGTGGCTTATTAAAAAGAGGGTAATTTTTGTAAAAAAAAATCTTTTATTCATATTAATAGTATTTTGGATTTCCTTTGTAGGGCTGAATTAGATCCAGATAATCCTCAACACGACATTTATATTGCTCAAGTTGTGAATGCATTCTTTTCTGAGTTGGAAAATAAACTAGCTTCAGTTGAGGACTTTTTAATGCGTATAAAATTAACTGAAGCGGCCAACGAATTTAGGGTAATAGATTGAATAATAAATTTTAATTAATATCCTTGTCATAATATTCAGTTATGCTAGTATTTTAGAAATTATTGTATAACATTTTGTTCTAAGAATATATTTAAAATTTTCATATCACCTCTGAATTATATATATTGTATATCTTTATTGTATTGTTTTAAGTGTTTTTAAATCATGTAACATTTCAAGATTAGATATTCAGTTAACTGAATATAAGTAGCCTTTAATTTATACATGAAATGTTTTAATTTTGATAAATTTCCATTTTTCCTTCTAAACAATAAAACAATTTATATTCCTTAATATAAACCACCTTTATAATATTTTGAAAATGATGAATGCCTTTTTTTATTCTTTCTCTTATAAATCTCAGATTTATAAAATATATTAAAAGTTTAAGCATTGTAATTAAAGTTAAAAAGAAAATTCTTCCATTGAAAAAAAAATGTTGCTTAAACTAGGAAATATGTGAAAATTTGATTTTTCAATATCAAATTCATTAATAAACTAGCTATCTCAGTCTAGTTAATTTTAAATTTATGGTTGCCAAGGATTTCAAAATATTTTGTACATCTTGGTTTTAAGGGCTTTCTTGATAAAATATATTAAAATACGGTACACATCTGAGTATCTGACCTAATGCAGCAGAAGGACAGGCCTGATAACAAAGTTGGGTAAGCAGGAGCACTATAAACTCACTTCTTTGTACCAAAACACAAAGTTTTTATACTAAAAATTACTGTTAAAATATTTTCTGACGTTTTATTGACTACTAAGCCTTATATTTATCTCAAGCAACATAAAATGTAAATATGGCTGTGGCTCAATGAATCATTGAAGCAGTTGCTGATAATATGTTAATTTAAAGCAGAAGGCTCTGTGCTGGTAGTTTATACACCAACACAGCATATTTCAAGAAATTGTTTGAAAAAAAGTAAGTTAAAGGGTGTAAATCCCTGACCTAATTTTTACAGAGCATTGCTCTTTTCCTGCCACAACTTATCTTTAGCTACTTACAATATATAAGAGGATTGTAAAGTTGCTCTCTCTAATACCTTAGCATATGCCCATGCAACACTTAGCTGATAGTATGGACTAATAAACTTTCTCGTATACTACGGAAACCAGATATTGAAGAGTGTACTTTATAACATTTTAATACACATAAAATTCATTCTATTTTATAAGTCCTGTACAGCTCTGTTTGTCATGTCATGGAATTCCCCATTATTTGTTTCTTCATATTTATTTCATTTTTGACATTTAATTTGTAAATTAAATCTTGATTGTGTAAGACCAAAATATTATAAAAATTGCACGTTATATTGAGACTTATCCAAAATAAGGAAATAAGCTGAATCTTTGTATCTTGATAATCAGCAATGGGAAAAAGACTGAGATAAAATGATACTAGCAGTAATAAAAATGATTGAAATTTTATTCCAATAACGTAATCTGTTTAATAATATTTTTTGGTCTAATATTCAAGAATTGCTAACAATCAAGAATTTCTATTGTTATCAAATTGATATAATTGAATGTTAATTTTTTTAAGTTAAGGCACAAATGATTCTTGTGCTTTCACATTTTCAGGAGTTATCATGGAAATTGCTGAAATCCAATGTAAAAAATTTAAAAATCTCTAGTAAGGTCACCTTTTCTCTCTTCAAAATTTATGTGTACTAAGATTGGTAGTTCTAGGACAAACTTTGTTTTATTGAGCTCCTATTCATGCACACATGCAGTAGTGGATTACTCGATTAATAATAGAAATCAAGATTTTTTTTTTCTAGTTTAAGTAATATTTTTGGTGCTTTTTTTTACTATTGGATTGTATTGCCATTTTATGTACATTTTCTTTTTAAAGGCTAAGTATTCAAATCAACCTCAGCAATTGGTTAGAGTGATTAAACACTGTTTAAATACTGAAATGAGGATAGTTCAGCATGCTGAAGATGTAAGTAGAAAATTTAATTCAAATAAGAAATTTATTCTTTGTACAATTTATGTATAATTATGTAATATAATATAGCCACATTTCCCCAATTATGTCTGGCACTTTGTCAAGATTTTAAATTTGGCATCTGAAGGAAAATTTTAACTTTTAATCCAAGTCTTATACTTAATAATAATAATTAAAATAGTAATTTTACTTAAGTAATTGATTTTATTTTATTGTAAAATTTTTTAAAAATTATACTGTTGCAATAATGTGTATGAAAAATTTAATGATTTAATATGCATGAATATAAATTGGTAATTTGAACAAAGAATAGTATTGGTAAAATATGCAGAGCTATGGAAATACAATTATCACTGAAAAATTATTAATATGTATTTTTAAGTGATGTGAAGGTGATTTTTTTATATAGTAATATGCTATAAAAGTTATGGGCAAATTTTAAAATTTTTATTAACTTGGGGAAAAAAAATGTTGAAACTTTTCTAAATGAACATCTACTTCCAAGAAATGCTAATTTATGTGCTAAATTTGGCAGACCTTAAGTTCAACAGTCTGTCATTTTCTGGTTGACTTCTCATGCTTCAGCATTTGATGGCCATTTTTTATCATCATCATGCTCATCACATCATGCCATTTACATAAAGATTCAGCCTATAAACAATTTGTTAAAATCTTTTCATCCGCTTCTAGTTATTTTTTGAAGTCTAAATTATCTTGTAAAATATGATTTTAATGTAAATTCTTTGATTTCATTTTTGCTTCTTTGATTTATTTGATAGTACTTTGTGAGATGTATATTAAATGTATCTTTTAGAAATTTTTGTCTTTTTATGATTCTGTCTCAAGTTATGTATGACATTCAACTTATAAAGCAATCAATTATTAAAAAAAAAAAAAAATGGGAAAGATTATGTAAAAACTAGTTTTTCTTCCAAGGTCATATTTTACCTTATAGAGTATTTAATTTTTTCCCCCTTTCAAACACAAGAATTTGTTTTTAAATGTATAGTTTGTTATTGGGTTATGAAGATACATATAATTGAATATAAACATTAATATATATTTTTTAATGTGTATGGCTAAATAATTTTTTTTTCCATAAAATTAGCATTTTTGGAATGTGTTATTTCTTTTTCTTATCTGACATTCTACTTCTTACTTTCCATGATATAAAGCTCATATAAAGCCCAATAACCATATTTGGTCCAGATGTAGCATGTTAGATTAAAAATAGCATCTTCTGTAAAGAATAATTTGCTATTGTAATTAGTTTTTTAATATTTTATCAGCAAATTATTGAAATACAGGAATCATTTCTTTAATTATTATTTTTGGATTAACTAATATCATAAAAAGTTGCTATAAGATAGGTACATGTTATACCTAAATTATATGATATACAGAATATACTGACTATGCAATCATACATAAAACATTGTTTATAATGTTATAAATTAGGGGTTCATTTTTTATTATTGAAAAGCAGTAATTATTGTTACAGTTGCTTGATTGGGGAACCATTTTTAAAATGAATATTGAGGTACATATATGTATTTGTGTAAAATAGTGTATTTATTTTTGTTCATGTATGAGAAGAAATTATCACCTTCATATAAGAAGTTGAGGGAAAGCAAATATAAAGAGACTAAAATTACATAGGAGTAAATATTAAAAACTATCACTATCTAGTCAAGATTATTAAAGTTATTTTTTTTAATTATATATAAGTAGTAGCATGCATTGACTTTTCTTATGCTTTTAGTTTATGAGAGGTGTTTCAAGTGCAATTCATCTTGCTCCTGATCCAGTTCAAGAAATTAATCTTGCACTGGACAAGCTGAGACAGAAAGCACAGGTGAGGGAAAAGTTTGTGATATTTTAAATGTATGACATCATTTGTAAATCTATGTATTTCTTTAAATGTATCTTTTTTGTTCTAATACTTCTTAATATATATTCTTAGGATTCAAAACATGAAATATAAAAATTAAAGTACAAATGGTAACAAAAGTAATAAAATACAAATTTAAAACAATTATTTACAGGTTGTTGTTGCTATAAATTAATTAAATTTTATTTTTTATTTTTGATATATTAAAATGTTTTTTTATGCATAAGAACGTAAAATGCAAAATAAGAAGCAACAACAACAAAAAAAAAAAGTTTAAAAAATAGTTTATTTGTAATAAACATATTCTTTATTGCAGTATCTTGATATAAAGTATGAATGACTTTGTTATTTAGGATTTGCTTTGCATGAAGTTTTGCACTCTTTAGCAGTTGATTCTACTTTTTAATTTGCTAAGTTTTCTTAAATTTTAATTCTGATGATGATTTTGTTTTTTACAGTTTAAATGGTACTTAATTTCAACTATTTATTGATATATTTATTATGTAACAATCAATATTTATTTCTTACTACATATTTAGTTAACTTGAAGCTTGATCCATGTAGTGATGCCTTAATTAAGCCAATTTCCATCATTTAATGAACAATACTCTCAGTTATATTTAATTCTATTGCAGCAGTATTATGTAGAAAGAATTTTTTAACATGCAGTATTGCATTATTTGATTTATTTTGTGTACTATGAAGAGTAAATGAATCTTCCATCTGGTATTCAGATTTATATGTTTTAGTATGTGAACAAAAATACAAAGATGGATTAAATTTATTGGTTGATCCTAAAATTTCAGAACAAAATCTAATTTAGACTAAATTATGTTAGCGGAAGTGATGCAGTTCTGAAATGTATATTGCAGTCTAGAATGCTAGATAAAAATGAATGTTACAGGTTGAATTAAATTGAATCATTCATACGAATGATTTTCTGCCATATTTCTTTTGATCTTAACCTTCATTGAAGAACCGATCACTAAATCTTGCAACATAATTTTCTAGGAATTTGCCTGCTACTCTTAATATTTTAAAAATCCCAGTTATGATGTATACATTCATAAAATATTTAGTAAATTAGGTATTGACATAATTTATTGTCACTTAAATGTGTCTAACATTGATTTTTCTTCCTCTCTTCTTCATTCAGGAATCCGGAGAAGATTTAAGAAAGATGTTACAGTGCCAGGAAGCGTTTGTCATTCAGTATCAAGAGAGTTCAAAGCGTCAGGGTTTGTAATAATTTCTGTTTATTTTAAGGAAGCAAAGAGTGCGAGGGAAAAATTCCACATTGATGAATGGAATATTTTATTTATTAAGAGATTTGATTTATTTATTTCTTTAATTATTTAATGTATACAGTATTGTCTAAGGAATAATTTTGGTTAGTACTGCCTATAGATGTTGATAAGACAACTTAATCACATTATCAAATGTTGCTTCTTTTTATAGGTGTTAATTTAATATTACATTCGCTATAAATATCCAACTTTTGGTTAATTATATTAATTTTTATGTACATATAGTACATACATTATAGGTAAATATGTATGCTGTTAACAAACTTATTAAAGTGCAGCCAAAATTTTAATTGATTTTGTTTGCTTTCAGTACGTGTATATATATTTTTTTACTTTAAAAATATGTGATGTAGTTACTATTTCTGTATTAAATGCTTTATTTGAATCTGTTTTTTAGCTCAAATGCAACAGAGTCAGGATGTTGATTTCATAACCAAAGCTCAAAAGGAAAAGCATCTATATGATGCTGCAGTGAGAAATCAAATCCAAGAATTAATTCGCTTAAGAATGGTATGTATTTATTATTTTTATTATAACCCGTAAATAGCTGTTAATTTAGGAATTTTTTGATGGGAGGGATTTTCATTCAAAATATTTTCAGCTATTTAACCCTTTCCACTCCAATGTCGAATGTCACTCGACACTGATTTTGTTCCACTAGCTACACTGTTGAGTGATACTCGACATGGTGTAATACCTGTTAATTGTAAAAATTTTATCGATACTACATAATAAAACTAATTGTTATCGCACCGTTATATGTTCGCGTCGTAAACAACTTATCTCTGAGTGTCATCGTGTTTGTTTTCATGCAAAGACCTGTAATGTCATGTATGGTGTGAATTTTCCTGGCGGATACGAATGTGACTGAATCAGTTCACTGTGAGGCACGGACACGGATTGATGGTGCAACAAGTAACGCGTTTTGAAAGTAGTGATCGGTCGATTATAATTGCATATAAATATAATAACCCCCATACTGTCATGCATTAAAAAATAGAGCAAAAGGTGTCTAAAAGGTCAATAACCGAAAATATAGATCTAATTGAAAACGAATTTGAGAGTAGTGACGATGAGAACTATATGAGAGAGTTGGACAATGTACTTGAAACCTTTCAATGCGAAGACGAGTGTGAAAATGAAGATAATATTCCTGGACCATCGAGGAGAAGAAAATCTGATCTAGGACCATTGGCTGCCACCGTAACAGACTCGGATTCTTCCGACGATATTTTTCGAAGAAGGCCCAGAGTTCGTAGAATTAGTAGTGATGAAAGTGTTTGTGATATTCCGGTTTCAGACCATTCTTCGTGGGTGGATGTTTCAAAGCAAGATAATTATTATCCAAATATTGATTTTACAACAGGCAGTAAAGTTACTGGCCCTCAAATTCCAGTATTTTGTAGTACGCCTCTTCAATTTTTTCAATTATTTTTTACCGATGAACTAATAAGGAAAATTGTATCCGAAACAAATAAATATGCTGCTAATATTTTTGCTACAAAAAATATATCTACATATTCTATTTGGAAAACATGGACAGATGTGAATGAAATTGAAATGAAAGCATTTTGGGTGTTGTAATCAACATGGGTCTCATCGAAGTTCCAGAATTGCAAGATTATTGGAGTCAAGCTTTCCATTCCAATATTCCATTTTTTGGCAGGATTTTTTCGCGAAGAAGATTTATGCAGATATTTTGGGCATTGCATCTAAAAACAATACCAAAAAAGAATCAGGACCCCATCACTAGAACACAAAAGGTGAACAATTTCCTTATGTATATCGAATCTAAATGTAGACAACATTTTGTACCTGACAAATATTTATCGATAGATGAATCGACTGTAGGTTTCAAGGGTAGAATTTCATTCTTGGCATATAATCCAAAGAAGCCTACCAAATGGGGACTATGCGTTTATGTGTTAGCTGATTCCCAGACAAGCTACATCTATTCTTTTGTTCTATATTATGGAAAAATAACAAGTGATGGACTAATAAAGCCAGAATTATCATTTACAGGAGAATTGTATTACATCTATACAATAATCTACTCGCGTCTATACCTGAAGCTGCAGGATATCACATATTTACAGATCGATTTTATACTAACTTAATTTTGGCTAAGGAATTATTTGAAAATAAATGCTTTTTGACCGGCACAATTATGCCTAACCGAAATGGACTACCACAAGAAATAAAAAAACTCAAGTTACCGAGGGGAAAAATAATTGCTTTTTGCAAAGGCAAAACTAGCTTGGTGTGATACCAGAGTAGTGACACTGCTAAGCACTTTTTCTACATCTGATTCACAAACTATCCAAAGGAGACTTGCGAAAGCAAAAAGAGGAAACATAGGAAGTCATACGCCAAATAAAACAATACGAACGGAAGTAAAAAAAACCTATCGTTATAGTTCATTATAATGATGGTGTTGATGTGGCCGATCAATAGACTTCTTCGTACTGCTTTATAAGAAAAACAATAAAGTGGTGAAAACTATTTTTCTGGGGGCTAGAGGTCTCGATTATAAATTCATATGTGTTGTATAAAGACTGGAGTGTAAGAAATGGAAAAGTAGCAATGAGTCATAAGAAGTACAGACAAATTTTGCTCATGTTACTCATTGGAGACTTTAGGGCACCCGAAACAAGTCGTAGAACTGAGGATGCGACAAATACAGAACGTCTCGATAGAACCCCTCACTTTATTTATTTACAACCTGAAGGGAAGCACAAGGATTGTGCTGTGTGTTCCAACCGAAAAATAAAAGGAGGAAGAAAAGAAACATGCTATTTTTGCAAAACATGTGAGACAAAACCTTCGCTTCATCCTGGGATTTGTTTCGAAAAATACCATACCAAAAGGGATTATAAAGATTAGAATTTAGGATTTTAATATAGTATCATGTATTTATTCATAAAATAAAGTTTATTAAATAAGAAAAATTCGTTTTTTTTTTACAAAATACACAAAAAACACTAAAAGTAAAAAAACGTAATTTTAGCGTGGAGCTGGTGGAATAAAAACAAAAACAGCCTTGGAGTGGAAAGGGTTAAATTTAGATTTGGATTTTTGTGAAATTAATTAGTAATAATTTTGCTGCTTCTATATTTCTAAATTTCAGTACTGCTTTAAAATAAATTCACTTGTGCGTGTGTATATATATATATATATATATAATATAATCTTTGGGACACTGCAGAATATATTTCCATTGGCTTTCAAAGACAATATGATGCTCAACAATTACTCAAAAAAAGTTTTGTGTAATGCATGTCATGTTTTTATGACTATATAATAAATTACTAAACTGCGTATTTATAACAAGTGTGGAATAGAATAATTAATGAGAAAAAATTATGATTTAGATTTAAAGAAAAGTGATTTTCAATTAATAGGCTATATTATGAAATTCCATTATATTACTATTATATATTAACGAATATCATAATATGATGATACTCTTAGCCCATTAAATAATTATTGGTAACTTTATTGAATTATCAGTAACCATTTAATAGGTTAATTTTAAAAATACTATTTCAGATTTCTGTGAAGATATGAAAGATATAGCACAGGAAAGATTCCTTACAAAAATATTAAAATTGTAAAATAATTTGTCTTAATATGGAAAGCAATGTGGAATTATGGAATTAAATTTTAATGGAATTAAATTTTTTCATTAAACAAAGTAATCCTACTTGAGTGCTCATTTCTTATTTTTATAATGAACTAAAAAAAAAGGTTGCAAATTTATTTTTTACATTATTTGCTGCTAGCTAGTTCAATACTATTTTATTTTAAAGGATTAATTATTTTGAATGATAGCATGAATGAATCTTTGTCTATTAAATATTTATCATCTTCAGTGTGAAAAGTCAGCTTGCCCCTCGATCATTCTGCTTTTTAATTATAGTTACTTATTCCCTTTCTTGAACAAAAATAGTTATTCTATGCCTTTTAAATATTTTTCTCTTGGAGTTTATTGATACATATGTATTTTTTGATATGAGTCTCTTTTCTTCTAATGAATCTATTCTTTTACTGTGTTGAAATTTGTCATTTATTTCTAAACTATACTTATTGACAAAAAAATTATTAAATTTTCATACTGGTTATATATTTTTTTTAAAAAAAAGTGAGGTTTAATTAGAACTAAATTTTTGGTCTATAATTTGTGTTAGAAATGTGCAATGCTATTATTTTATAATTTACTTGTGATATAGATATGAGAGCAATACAAATTGAATTCAAGAATCCAAGGAAATTTTCAGGAACTTAAATATTATTTTTCATTAACTTAAATTTCATTTTGAAAGAAAAGATGAGACAAAAAATTATTTAATTAAAAAAGCATTTTTAATTTACCCTAAAATTTTGCAAGCTGTTAAAATTATTTGAGTTTTTTTATAACTGGTTGGCAAAATTCTTTAAATATTTTAAATAGGAGAAATCTTATTTAAAATATTCTAATCTCTACTTAAATTATAATGGACATTTTAAATAGGTTTGAATGGATGAACAACTTAAATAGGCTTTGCCAAAACATTAAAATACAATGAATTGTGTATGCATAGATACTTAACCTATTAGAAATCAACCTGCTGTTTATAGGAATCTTTCCATTTCTGTAATTAAACCAGGTACATTTCATTGTTTATTGTGTGTCTAGCAAATTAATATGTTTTCTAAAACTTATGTTACTTAAAACATGATTAAAAGTCAAAAGTTTTCTTTTTTTAAATTAGTGACCAGGAATGTTATTTTTCCACAATTTTTTAATCCCTTTTTCTTTTGTTGAAATCTGCAATTCCTTGCATAAAAGAGACAACATTGACAGAAATATCTGTAAACAATGAATGTAGTAGCAATAAACGATAGAGTATTCTTAGCATCTGTCCACATGAAAATCCATCCATCCATCCACACAAAAATTTCTTCAATTTTTGAATCTTGTACACAAAATGAAGCTGCTGGCTGGACTAATGTGACTGTTGCTCAGAAGCAAACTATGAAAAGCTTGTTGAGCCTGTCATTGAAAGATCTGGAAAAAACAAAGCTAGTAGTGTGACCAAGATATGAAATGGTGGTGAATTGATCATTAAGGAAATATTCGCTAAAATGTGTTACTGAGATATGTTTACAGTGATTTACTGGCTTTCCCTGTCATATTTGTAGTCCTACACACATTTAAATTTGTCCAACACAATATACTTTGTAGTGTCTTTGGAAAAATTATATGCTATCAATTTTTTACTTTTATAACAAGTTTAAAATGAATTTAAAAGTTAATTTACAGCAGTAATTTATAATTTTATAATTTTTTTCTGTACATTACCTGATTAATTCATACTTTTTACTCGCTTTTCCTTTTTGTTTTTCTTCAAGTTGCTTTTTGGATTTCCTCTTTTTTTCTGTTTTTAGTCAGTAGCATCCCCCCCCCCCCTAGTTGAGGTAAATCAGGAATTCAAAAATAATTTTTTTGATGAAATTAAGAAATTAAAACATTTTTTAATGTTAATAAAACTTTTTAAAGTTATATTTTATTAATGAATCACCCAACTAAACAACAAAGTTGGTGTCCTTAACAACACTTAGAAAAAATTCAATGTCCATGTTTTAAATTATCGAGTGTTAATATAGTAATTTATAATTAAAAAAAAATTGACATCCATGAAAAGATTTATTCATGGATGTCATGATTGTCATTTATGTTAAATAATTGTCAATATGCATGCTTATCGACTATATTGTGAAAAATCATGGAATAATTCCTTACAGAAACTGATAGATGGATTTCACTCTACCTTTATGGATCTCAATGAGTTACAAAAAAGAGTTCTTGACACAGAATTAATCAAGTGGAAGAGAGCTCAACAGTTAGCTGGTAATGGGGAACCATTTCTTAACAACCTTGATCAGATCCAGGAGTGGTAAATCAACTTCTTTTTATAATAACTTTTAACTTTTTAAATCATATGTTTCATTAAACAGATTTATGTTTTTATTTTGAATGGCTTTTTAATAATTTACTTTTTTGTTATATTTAAGATTTATCAAAGTTTATTTTTCAGTTTTTGTTACCAGTTATTACTAGTTTGTTATGCTTTCAGGTGTGAAGCTCTTGCTGATATTATTTGGCAAAACAGACAGCAGATAAGACAAGTTGAAACTTTGGCTAGCCAAGTTCCTCTTAACATACCTGGCAATGTGATGGAAAAGTTACCTGTTTTAAATAATCAGATAACAGGTTTATTAAGTTCTCTGGTTACTAGGTAAGTTAAAGTGGCAAATAAATGTTATTTATTTTGATTTTTATCACTTAAAATGTGTATTATTTAACTACAGTTTAACTTAAATAGATTAAGATTTAATACTGAGCAAATCTTTTCGTTCAGATTTGATGTATTTTTATTTTTATAATTCATTCTTATGATAAATAGGCAGGAAAAATTAAAATTAAAATTGTTTTTGCTTCATTTAGTGAATATCACTAATATTTTCCCACCAATGGCTTTGAATGTAATAATTGATTATAATAAACAAGATCATGTGGTCATAATTAAAGGGAGGCGACCTTGCAATGAGTACAATTTTATAGCTATGCAGTATGATTGTGACATTATGGAGGATCTAAATATGCAAAAGATCTTAAATTAAGGGAAATTATATGCAAAATAACTGAGCATGGTTTAATAACTGCTAATTGTAATTTTCGTGTTATGCAAAAAGAAAAAAAGCCAGGATTTTATTTTTAAAGTAATTATTAAAGTGTATGCGTTATTTGAATTTATAATTTTAAAAACTAACAAAGACTAAAAAATTTGAATAAAGTTCCTTTTATTTTAATTTTTCATTTTGTAAAATTTGTATCAATATTTGATTTAAAAAATGAATCTTCTGTGAGAATTTTATTTTTTGATTATTTTTATTTATTCTCTCATTTCAGTACTTTCATAATTGAAAAGCAGCCTCCTCAGGTTTTGAAAACAAATACTCGGTTTGCAGCAACTGTAAGGCTGCTGGTGGGATCAAAGTTGAGCGTTTATATGACACCACCTCAAGTAAAAGTTACCATTATAAGGTATGAAAAAATGTATTTTGCTGTTATTCAAATGTATAGCTGAGCTATTTCATATGATATCTAAATATTTGTGAAATAACGAAGCTTTTTTAAAAGTGTAAAATAAATGTTACTGATTTATTAAAAATTTAAGAAATTTTTGAAAGATTTAAATGAGTGCACCATAATTACAATGGAGATTTTTTTAAGTGCAACGTTTTTATTTTATTCCTTAAATGATAATAAGTTATGCTATGAAATAAGTAAATCAGTTGTCAATTCAAACATGAATTAAATTCTATTTGACTTAGTTTTAGTATGCAGAATTAAAGAATGAGTTTTGTACTTTAATGGTAACATGAAATGGACAAGTAGAGATGCGTTTAACATTATTGATATGAGATGGCTTTGGAAACTCATCCTGAATGACTTAAAACAAATTATACACCTCTAAAGAACTTGAAATCATGTATTGTTATCTGTTCAAAAATAAAAAGTGGAGAGAAAAAAAAAGGTAATATTAACACTTTTTTTCCCTTTAATTTTTATCATTGAAATCAATAATTATAGTAAATATGTTTGCATTCTTTTTGTTACATCCTTTTTACACAGTTTTATTGTATCAGAATAACTGTGTTAAGGAACTTGAGAAATAGAATGTGAAAGGAGTTAATAGATTCTCCACAGAATTATTATTTCTTTCCTGTGATTGATTGCGAATGATATAACTTCTGCTTTTCATTTTGAGTGTAAAACTTATATTGCATATAGACTTGTTGAGAACCTCCTGTAAATATTTCAAATATCTTTCCTGGTCCCATGTTAAATTGCTAAAAATTACAGGCTTTAATATAAACCAAAGTCAACTTTATATTAAACTTGCTCCAGTACATATTATGTAATTCTACTACCACTTATTTCTGTCTCTAAGGGGTGGGATGCTAATCTATCAATATTTGAATTTTTATATTCAATCTCTTAAAAATCCTAATAACTTATAATAATTAATGACTAGTTTAAAATATTGAGATATATATAGTAATACGAGTCTAAAATATGGCTTTGCCAATTGGCATATAATGCAATAAAAACTGATTAACTTATTAAGTAAAATAAAACATTATTAATTTAAAATGAAAAAAAGTTTTACAATTTTTTAGTGTGTTCATTTAGCATATTTTTAAGCTTAAAATCTAAGGAAGAACTAGGTTGCACATTGAAAGAAAGAAGAAGAAAAAAAAAAAAAAAACTACAACAATTTAAGACTTTTTAATTATTGTTTTGTACATATTAAATATTTACTTTTATTCTGCATATTGAGAACAAAAGTGTGGAAATCAACTTAATATTTATATTGGCATTAGTGCACAGAGAATATATGTGCTTAACTTTGAAAATTTGCTTAATATTTCAATGCAAAAAAAAGTACAAAAAATGGATGGAATTTTTAAAAAAAATATCATGATAGTGAAATTGATGTTACTATAAAACTTAATTTTTTGTATTTTCTTGTTTTACAATAAAAAAAAATATCAGTGCAGTGTTTTTTTTTTTATCATTGTTTATTCCTTAATTTTTAAACTATTATAGTATTAGGTTTGCAAAACCTTTTTCTACCTTGGGATAAAAGTTTAAAATCCCACTGTTATCTCTGAAAGAGAAGAGAGTGCTGTATTTTTGACAGCAACTTTTTCTGTTCACAAATTATACTGTGGCAGAATTTATCATGGGCAAATCATAACTCATTATAAGAAGTTTTTCTTTTTGACGAAGAAATACTTCCTTATTTCTTCATCAGTTCTGCCATTGAAAGTTTATAAAGGAGTACTATTAAAATTGTTGATGTGTTTAGATACCAGTTGGAAATTTAAATAAACTAGAGATTATATTTATACTCTGAAAAAGATTTCACTATGCCTATGTTTTTCTGGGTTAATCCATCCATAACTGATTCACAAAATCTTTCAATTCTTTTTAATATGAATTTTGGCTTATATTTTACGATATAGCATGAAGAATATTTTGTGTTGCCCATCTAAATGAGTTTTGAAAGATTGTCCTTAATTGCTAATTAAAATGCAAAAAATTTTAAAATTTATTTTGAAAATATCTGTTTTAGGTCAAAACTTTCCATATTAATATCAGTCATTTTAATTCTAAAATGAAAATGATAAATTTATTTCTCAATTCTTTATATAACTTAATTTTTCTTGGTGCTGTTTTGTTCTGATCATGTTATACCAAATATTATTTTAATTGTTTCGGTTAATGTTTGGATATTAGTTTATATATATATTTGTATTTTTTTAGCGAAGCACAGGCTATTGCACTCCTAAAAAATGATAAAGTCGGACCAGGGTAAGTGCCTTCTTATTAAATTTCTATGTTTATTCTATCAACTCTTTGTTTAAAAAAATAGACAAAAATATTTTCAATATAAATATGCTTTTGGTTTCTTTTTATAGTACATTATTATCTGAAATCACAATTTCATTCCATACAATTTGCGTTATTTTTCTTATTATGGGCAAATATTACTTGAAAAATTTATTGTTTTCCCACGTGCCAACAATTTTTTGAAGCTTGATATGTAAATGGATTAATTAAAAAAAATTATTATTGGAATAATCTTGATATACATCAACACAGTGAACATTAGATGAATTTGTTTCTTTGATTTTAAAATTCTAATTATTAGAACTTATACTAATTCTCATTCTATGTTATTTGGCACCCTCCTTCCTTTGGTTCATTTAGGCAAATGAGTGGGAATTGGATATTGCTTTAATTGTAATATATGGTTTACAGATGCTTTATGAGACATGCAGGAATATTTGAAAATGTATTTGGTGATATGTTTGTAAGGTGGAATTTTAATATTGTATTTTAAATGGCATACTTATTTAAAAATTATTTGTTTATTACTGTCTTTTATTATATAAAATTGGTCATATCCTACAAAAAATATTTAAAAAAAAAGGTTATAATTGAGAAACTGTTCTGTTAAATAGCATTTTTGAACTTCGTAGTAATTTCCCTAGAAATTAAATAAAATGGTTGTCTTTTTTTTTTTTTTTTTTTTTTTTTTTTTGCTAATGTATATATATATATATATATATATATTGAATTGCAAAAATTAATTTCATCTTTCAGGGAAGCCAGTGGAGAAATTTTAAATAACATGGGCACAATGGAATATCATCAGGCTACAAGGCAATTGAGTGTCAGTTTTCGAAATCTGGTAAGAAATGTATTTTTGTTTTCAGTCATTGTAATCTGAATTTTGCAAAATAATTTTTTTTTTAAATCCTGATGTTTACATTTTAGTTATAAATTTTTGTTAGTCATATCCAGTTTAACATTCTCAGTGTAGTAACTTTGAGATAGAAGCTGTAAAAATTCTTTTTAATTTAACTGAATCTAAATAAAATGATTTATCTGTCTCATCCTTGGATCTCTAAATTTATTAATGTCTCTATTAAGCTCTGTAAATCTCTTTGATTATATCTTCACCACTCTCTATTCAACTTTGTTGCTTTATAAATATTCTGAATTTTTCTTTCAAAAGTAGGCAGATTTTTTCATGATGTAATTTCATGTTCTCTGAATCATTAGTCTAAATTAATTTAGCAATGCTTTAAGTCAGTAATATTAAGCTTGATGTTAATGTTAGATTATGTTCTAGTTTTATGGTTATTCTTTCTTTCCCTACTTCAAATTCAAATTCAAGATAAATGAAATTATCACTGTTTTTAAATTTGTACAGTTGTTTTATATTTACTTCCATTCATTTTATATATATATATATATATATATATATAATAATAATCGAAATATCACCATTCTTTTGCAAAATTTTCTATTAATATGTAGGAAGGAAAATGTTTCATTTATAATTCTTTAAAGTACAATTTAATAAACTATTTATAGCTTGGCATTTAAAGCTTTTAATGAAAAGTTTCTGTAATGTTTTTTTTTTAAATGTGTGTGTTTATTTCTCTATTTTCATTTGCCTTTTTTAATTTTATTCATTCAACATTTAAAGCAGATTTCCCATTATTCTGCCCATCAAGTTTTTAAAAAGATTTCTTCTGAATTTGATTTGTACTATTATATTGGCTCTAAATTTTTAAAAAAGTGTTTATTATAAATTAATCTAATGTTGATGTTTTATTATTCTTGCAATTGGTTACTATTAAAGTTTTTGTCATTTGTATATATTTGCATTTTCTATTGCTGATTCTTTAAATTTTCTTTTTGTAGCAACTTCGAAAAATAAAAAGAGCAGAGAAGAAAGGAACAGAGGTAAATAATTACTGTATTATATCAGCATGAATTGAAATTCTCCAATTGTTACTTGCTTTAATAAAATAAATATTGTTTAACTACAAGAAAAGGAACAGTCTCATTTATGTATTTGACTATTCTTCACTATTTTTATATGTAGATTTAAACACTAATGCTTAATTTCTTTCATTGCACACATGCATTTCATTATGTAAACCATGTGTTATCTAATTTTTTTTCATTCTCAATGCTTATTCTATTTTGTTAAACTTTACTAGTATTTTGTCATGGCTTAATCTGTTTTTTAACTCATTTTATATAAATGTCTTCACTTATTTTAATATATTTGGTCAATTGGCAGTAATAGATGAGGTGCATACAGCTTAGTTTAAAATTAATCGATAGAGATTTGTATACCTATCAATAAAATATATTCATGCTTACTGATATTAAACTAATGTATTTTTTTTATTTCTTTGTTAGTTTTAATTATCAGTGTTCCATAATTTATGTACTAGAAAAACTGATTTATAAATGAATTGTTATTTCTGCACTTAACAAGGCTAATGCACAAAGTCCATCGTATTTATTATTGTTTAATCTCAAATAATTGATTTAGTTATCAGATCTGTGTGTAACTAGAAACTGACTGTTATGATCTAAATTGTCAATGCAGGAGGCACAGCCAATGTGTGTGAGATGGTCATAGCAGTTTTGAGGCTGAAATCAAATTTTTACTTCTTCTAAAGGCAGTAGCATAATTCTTTTATTATCAATGCAAGAATTGTAGAAAAATCTCTAATTTGTGATTTGATTGGCCACAGAAAGATTGTTTGGATGTAACCATTCTCAGTTTTCAAATATTGTTTTATAGGATAGTCTAGAAAGATAACATAATCTAATAGCTTGTTTCATGGCATATTTTTTTTCCTAATTGTGTTAGATCGGAGACTTCACAGTTGGCTTTAGTATCAAGGTGTATATATAATATAATCAGTGGTTCATATGATCAGTAATGTATGTCAGAAGATGCCTTTGTTTGTACCTGTCATTCATGATGAACTTCTGTTCCAACATCAAAGTATATGTCAACGTGGATACAAGGAGGCCTCATGGTTATAGGATTGTTGTTTCATATTTATAGTTCTGTCATTTCCATGCAAGTTCCTAGATTTCCAAAGGCAATAAAATAATTTCAGAATTTATGAGCTTGTTAATTTCTATTTCACATGCAAAACACTGCCTTCTTGTTGGTTTGGGAGAAAATTGGATATAAAACTCCTTGAGATACGCGTTAATGAAGCTTTTATAAATGCTTTGAAATGTGGAAATTTGCAGGGGGGGGAGGAAGTATATGAATTTAAAAACCTAATTGCAAAAGCTTAAAACACTAAAAACCATATCGTAAGAAAAGGGGGGACAAATGTTATGGGAAAAATAATTGTTAAACATTTTTCTAAAATTTAAAGTATACTTTCAATTTAATCCAAGCCTCGTGCTTTTGTTTTAAGTTCCTTTTTAATAATTTTCTTACTTGATATAAAAATTTAACAAGTTTCCCTTAAAAAAAAATGTTGAAGTTAAGTTAGTTGAGTAGAAAATAATTTTATTGAAATTATTATATTTGTCAGTGACTATGAGTTTATACTTATTTTTTATTCATGTAGTTTTCAAAAAGAATTCCTTCTCTTTTTAGTCTGTTATGGATGAAAAATTTTCATTGCTCTTTCAATCTCAGTTCAAAGTTGGTGGAGGTGAACTGGTCTTTCAAGTCTGGGTAAGAATACTATGCATATTTAAAAAAAAAAAAAAAATTAAATTTCATTATCTACATTATTTGCCATTTTAGTGGCATTCTTTTAATGAAAGGCTTAATCTATTTTTTTTTTTAATTTCTAGACTTTATCTCTCCCTGTTGTTGTCATTGTTCATGGTAACCAAGATCCACATGCTTGGGCTACTATCACTTGGGATAATGCATTTGCTGAGCCCGTACGTATACCACCATACTTGGTTCACAATAAAGTGATATTGATGCTGTTCTTTTAAAACTTTTTTTTCAGTCTGAAATCTGAAGAGAATCCAAGAATGAATTATTTCCTTTTAGTTGAAGTAACCTTTTCCTTATTTTTTTTTCATTTATTTTATCATGCACTTAAAGTTATTTTAAATCCATGGGCATATTTTCTGCTTTGGCAGTGATGCAGTAAGCAGTAATCCCATTATTTATTATACTTGCTGGAACTTGATGTTTGTCTGTGGCTGATAAAATATGAAGTGCAATCAATCAATAATTTGGAAATGTTTTATCAGAATTAGATGAAAGGTATGACAGTATATAAATCACAAACAAATATCCTTTATTATATATTAGATTTATGTATTCTTTAAGAATTATAAAATTTGCTGTTACTTCAAAATGGCAGTGAAAGAAGCTAATATATTGTATCTCGTGGATACGATTCATTTATTATTCATTCAGAATTATCAAGTTTAATTTCAGTAACTGTGATTAAAATATCTTCCTTCAAAATTGATTAAACATAAAAAATATATTTATACCATAAAATCATTAATATAGTGGAAAAGAATTTTTTGAAAACTAAGATGGTGCAAACTTATTTGCGTTATAATATTTTTGGAAGTTACTGCAAAAAATGCTAAAATTTAATAGATATTTAAAAAACCCTAAGGTTGATCTCTACAAAACTTTCTTGCATAATCTGTCATAAAGTTGTTACCTCTGAGAATGACTTGCAGGACATTTGTGTTCAATAGCTACACAATATTAACCTTTAACTTGGCTTTAGCATTTGTACTGAATCGATTATGTCTACTCGGCGAGTTATTTGGAAATGAATCCTTGGTAAATAGGTTCGGTTGAAATCTGAATCTTTTGAAATGAATTTAGATAATTGTACTATGCCTATAACCATCCCGTCGACGTAAGCAATAAGCTGCCCTAGTTTTATCGCAATTGGATGAACAGCTTAGGAAAGCATATATACAGACATTCATTCATTTTTATTTATAAAGATAATATACACTGCTATTTGAGTTCAGATAATTTTCTGCTTTATCTCATTTAGTGGATGCATTACAGTTTAATCTCTAGCCATTTGTTTTCTATTAATTAATTTTTGTTCTCAGAATAGTGCTGACATTTTTTGTTTTTAAGTTTTATTATTATCAATAATCCTGATGTCAGGAGGCAATCAAAGATTTTGCCCATAATTAACTGAATTCTAGGGTAAAAAAAAATTTTACATGCAGAAAATAAATGCTGAAATAAAATGGTGACTGTGAGACTTCCTCAGTATCACTTGCAATACAAAAAATGGTTTGAAATCTTGGTGCAGGCGAGAAGTGAAATTGCAGATAAAAATCTTTCAAAATAAAGATGTTAGCATATTGCTCATTGAAACTCTGTTTGACAATTGGGGGGGGGGATGTGTAAAGCACACAGAAAAATTATGACAGCTCTTTGCCGACTCTGCTGCTAGAGACAATGCAATTGGAAGGTTGTGTTCCAATTTATGATTGTGAAAGAAGTTTTTGTGAATTGAAAACTTTTAAAGAATTTCATCTTTATAGTCCTTTTTTTAAATATTAATAATAAAACAAGCATACAAAAATTTACCCTGATAATCATAACTATATCTGAAAGTGCATTTGTTTAATAAATTCATGTACGTAAAAATATAAACCAAAATTTATCTTTATTAAACTTTTAAAAAAATTCAAGATCTAACTTTTGGATTAGAAAGTAATTATTTTTGTATCTATTAAACCTATTTTTCATGTTTAACTGGTTAGATATTTATCTAAATAATTAATATAGGTTATTATAATTTGTAAATTTTATATAGTAACTTTTTTTTGAAAAAGTGTGGCAAAATTAATTTTTGATATACAAAACCAAGTACTTTTGATTATTATAAACTAGCCGCCTTTGGCGACCAGCTGGCTCGCCATGAGTAAAGCGTTCTAAAATTTTCAATTAAATCGCATATTCATTAGCCTTGAAGTAATTCCAGGCATTGATTGACCTAAAATTAATATTTTCTTTAAGATTACGGACGGAAAATTCTAAAAGTACACCTTTTCCTAATAATATTCTTTAATTTTATAAATCAGTCAGTTTGAACCATCGGTTATGCTTCCAAAATATTGAACAAAATTCGATGATGTTGCCAAAATATTAAATATGTTTTTTTAAAGAAAGCGAGAAAGGAAAAAAGTATTAAATTAATGATACAGATATTGCAAACGATTACATAAATATGCCATTAAGTCGGGCTTTCAATGCATATCCTGTCTAAATTCAATCAGGTTTTTAATAAAGAAGATTTATTGAGTTAATGATTTAGATATTGCAAACGATTGTAGAAACCTTTGCTTTGCATTTATTTTTTAAAGAAAATATCGCATTTTATATTTCTTTTATTTTATCCAGTCACGTGCTGAAAGTTGCATTTCTGTAGATTTATTTTGCGATGATAATTTTTTTTTATTTGAACTTCCGCATTCTTTTATTTTATCTAGTCACGTGCTAAAAAAAACATGGTTAAAATATTTCTAAAAATTCGTTAAAAATAGACGCTTAAGTTATACATTAAAACACTGATACCATTAGAAGGCTAATTTTTTAATCTTTAAATAGATGTAAAAATCATGTTTATGCGATGTTATTTTTGGAAGTTATAGCGGAAAAACGTCGAAATTTCGCTTAAATTTTAATTAATTAAAATCCTAAATAAAAATTTGAAAAAAGGGCTCCGAGGTGCACATTCCCGACTTCCAAGGTATACATGTACCAAATTTGGTAGCTGTAGGTCCAACGGTCTGGCCTGTAAAGCGCCAACACACACACGCACACACACACACACACATTGAGCTTTATTATAAGTATAGAAGATTGCAAAGAAACATGTTTCTGTTAATACATTTTGCTAATTTTTAAAAACTTAAAGCTGATAAAGTATTTTAAATTGCTTTTTTCTTCATGAAGGGGGAAAAAATCCTCTCATGAAGGATATATTAATTTGAAAAATAGATATTTTTATTTGCTATTAGTTTTAACTTATTAGATATTTTATGGATTCTAATCTTTCTTCAAAATCTAGGGACGTGTACCGTTTCAAGTACCAGAAAAGGTTAGTTGGAAGGAAGTAGCTGATGTATTAAATACAAAATTCAAAGCCAACACTGGACGCTCACTTTCAGAGGATAATTTGCAGTTCTTAGCTGGCAAAGTGTTTCGAAGTTAGTTTTACTATCTTAAGGTTTATTTTAATTTTATTATTATTGTATTCTTTATATACATTGATACTGATAAACAGCACTCTTTGAATATATGTATAAATGTAATCACATTGTACAATGGGAAATAGTACACATGTATCAAATATACAATCAGATTAAAGAAGTGACAAGAATTTATAGTAAGATTTTTCAGAGAGTTAGACTTTCAATGTGAGCTTAGTTGATAAATTATCCTTGTTTTAATGCTATATTTACTGATGCATGTCAAGTTTGTGTTAAGAAGTGTTTTGGAATATCCCTTCTAATCATAAAAACATTTTTTAGAAAAAATACTGCGTGCAAAATCCTGTAGCTATTATAGCATAGACTACAGAAAAAACTGCTTTTGTCAAGTGAATAACAGTACTATTGTTATGCAAATTTTTCTTATAATGGGAAAACTTTATATCAGTTTTTTGTTTACGTGTTGAATGGTTGTAATTATCTTTGTGGACTTATTGCATGTTATTACTTTTTCTTATCCTGAATGGGTTCTGAAATTATTAATAACCAAGCTAATTGCTTTTGTTCTCTGTCATGCATTTCTTTAAATAATACAATCTAATGTGAATAAAATGTTTTAATAAGAAATAGAATTTAGTGAATAATTAAGTTTTTGAATTTGTACAATTCATTAGCCTATGAAGTATTTATTAACCTTATTGATAATGAATTAATATCCCACTTTAAAATTTCAATTAATTGTCTTCTTCCAATTTGTGTATTTTATTCAACGTTGAATATATTTTGTAATTGGTTGAGGGAATTGACTTTGTTACATACTGCTACAGTAATCTGTTATTCAATAAAATGTGGCTGTTTACAACAAATTGTTGAAAATATTAAATAGTTGAGATAAATTTTTGACAATTCATTTAACTCTATATTAAATTTAAAACCACTTGTGAGGTGCTGTATTTCAAGGTAAAAATTGTAGAATTAACAAACTAATATCTACATCAGTAATGTAATAATTAAAAAAGAAACACATTGAAAAGATTTCTGATTGTAAGTTTTTTTTTAATAAGTTGCTGTTCTGTAATACTGTTTTTATTTGATGTATTATATTTCAAAACTCATGAAAAGCACCAGATCTGCACTGCAGGCTATTTTTTAGTGTTCACTGTGTTTCAATCTCTTGGCTGTTTTGACCTCTTTCTATGTTCCTTTAATTCATCGGGATAAGACATCCATATAGATGTTCCAAAGGGTGTTTCAACAAATTATAATGGAAAAGTATACATTAACGATTAAACAAAAATTAAGGATTGTTTAATCATTTCTAACAAATTTTCAGCTAGATGTCTTAAAGTGTCTGCCTGACCTCCAAATATGTAAGCAACCATCTGGCTAAAATTGAAACATTTTTAAGTAATGAAAATACAGAGTACTCATTATTTTAATGTTGGATATTGATTACTGTATGGAGAATTTTTAGTGATTTTCAATATTCTTTTTCAGAAAATTGTAAAATCGTTATGTACTTATACACAAAATATTTAAAAAAAAAATCTTTTTATACTGTTTTAATTATAATTTCCAAGTTTAAAGAATCCCCGACTTATTTTATAAAATATTGAAAAGCATATTTTGTCAATGTTTCCATGATTAAAATCTGTGTTTGCAATGTCATTTGGGATCCTATTGTAAGAAAATGTTTATATGTTACTGTTTGCCACAATTACGTGGCAGCAGAGTTGCACAGTGTATTAAATGACACAGAAATAATGATGCCTTCGGAAGATATCAATTTATTTATAAAACTGTTCATCATCAATTCAGTTTATCATGAATAATAATAATTTAACAAAAACAGGGAAAATAATAAACTCCGAGCAGATACATGCGTTCAAAAATTAAACTAACAGAGTTCAGGACGAGAGAGTCAACTATACGATGATACTATTAAACAGAGTTATATCTAAGACAGCATACTATATTGAGTTACCTATTAACTGCCTTATATCTATGACAGCATTCTTTTAAATATCAAACATACCGGAAGTCACCGCCTACCCGACGACTTCCGATCACGTGATCTATGACACAACGTCATGAAGATTACATGTCAATTTGCATAAAGGGGGATGAGACAATTTATACTTTTTGATTAACAGTTACTTCAACAAAGCCAGATGCTAACATGCTGATAATTCGATGTTTATGGTCATATTTATATCTAGTGTTTTGTTTGCATTATATCATATGTTAGTAATGTTTTCATTATGAAAATTGTAGGTTCAGGATTTGTAGATCCTTCTGCAATGGTGACCTGGTCACAGTTTTGTAAGGAACCTTTACCTGAGAGGAATTTTACATTTTGGGAGTGGTTTTATGCAACTATGAAAGTGACACGAGAACATCTGAAGCATTTATGGACAGATGGGTGAGAGTTTTGTTGTTTGTTTGAAGGATTATTTCCTTTTTAATGCTTTTAGCCCCAGAACATAAAAAATCCTTTGATTTCTGCTTTTTCTAGGCTTATAATTGGATTTATAGGAAGACATCAAGCTGAAGAAATGCTTCTGAAAAAATGCACTGGCACATTTTTACTCAGGTTTAGTGACTCTGAAGCTGGGGGAGTTACCATTGCTTGGGTAACTGATTCTCAGACAAGAGGTGAGTTTGCAATCTTTAAAATGGTGTATATATATATCATGAGGAATGCCATGTTCGAATTTTTTCCAAATGTAGAAATTTTTTTATTATTTATATTTTATTTTTTAACTAGAGTATTTTAATAGGTTCTGAAATATAGAAACAAAGCATATAATGATAACAGTTTTTGCTAAACAAGTGTGATTGTTCTTGATGAGTCTGTCAAATATAGAAAATTATATAATATGTAAATTTTAGGGTTTTTTTTTTTTTTTTGGTTCAAAATTTATGAAAACCTTGTCTTTCTTGTTTTTATGATACAATTTCATCAGTTTTTTTCTATTGACATTTTGAAGGTTTTGTTAACATTTTGATCTTTCATTAAGTTGCAAATCAATGAATGCTTGCTTGGTGAGCTTTATTTCTAAATGCGTTTTTTAGCAATGTTAGTCATATCTGTGGGAAGAAAATTCTCAATAAAATTATTACTCTGCTTCTGAACTGGAATCTAGTATTTGTTAACCTGTTTTGTTTTCCATAATGTTCAAGTGGAACCTCTGTAGGGCTGTTGTACTTTAAGCAGTCTATATTTTATAGCTTTTAAACATTAAAGTTCTTTGTAAATGTTTGCTTCTTTGAGTTTTTGTTTGTTCTAATCTGTACAGAATATATATATATATATATATATACAGTATATATATATATATATATATATATACAGTATCAGTGTATATATATATATATATACACTGAAGTGGCAAAAGTCATGGGATGACTGTTAATATCGTGTCAGTCCTCCTTTTGCCCGGCGAAGTGCAACAACTCGACGTGTCATGGAGTCCACAAGTCGTTGGAAGTCCTCTGCAGGAATATTGAGCCATGCTGTCTGTATAAACGTCCATAATTGTGAAAGTGTGGATGGTGCAGGAGTTTGGGCATGCACGGACCTTTCGATGATGTCCCATAAATGCTCGATGGGATTCATATCGGGCGATCTAGATGGCCAGATCATGCGCTGGAATTGTCCGGAATGTTCTTCAAACCAATCGTGAACAGTTCTGTCCCGGTGACATGGTGCATTGTTATCCATAAAAATCCCATCTTTGTGTGGGTACGTGAAGTCCATGAATGGCTGCAAGTGATCTGCAAGCAGCTGAACATAACCATTTCCAGTCAATGATCGATTCAATTGCACCAGAGGACCGAGTCCATGACATGTAAAAACAGCCCACACCATTATGCAGCCACCACCAGCTTGAACAGTGCCTTGCTGACAGTTTGGGTCCATGGCTTCGTGGGGTCTGCGCCACACTGGAACTCTACCATCAGCTCGTAACAACTGAAATCGTGACTCATCTGACCACGCCACGGTTTTCCACTGGTCTAGGGACCAGCCGATATGCTCACGAGCCCAGGAGAGTCGCTGCAGGCGATGTCGTGCTGTTAGTAAAGGCACTCGAGTCGGTCTTCTGCTGTCATAGCCCAAGGAAGACAAATTTTGCAGCACAGTCCTATCGGACACGTCCCTCGTACGTCCTACATTGATTCCTACAGTTATTTGACGAAGTGTCGCGCGTCTATTAACATTGACCATTCTACACAGACGTCGGCGGTCTTGGTCGTTAAGTGCAGGTGGTCGCCCACTGCGCTGTCCATGATGAGATGTGATGCCTGAAATTTCATACTCTCGGCACACTCTTGATACTGTGGATCTCGGAATGTTGAATTCTCTAACGATATCCACAATGGAATGACCCATGCGTCTAGCTCCAACTAACATTCCACGTTCAAAGTCTGTTAATTCTCGTCGTGCCGCCATAAATCACGAAAACCCTGTTCACATGAATAACTTGAACACAAATGAAAGCTCTGGAAAACTAACTGCGCATTTATACTTTTTCTCTGCGATACTAATGCCATCTGTATATTTGCATATTGCTATCCCATGACTTTTGTCACTTCAGTGTATATTAATGTAATATGATTAGTATGCTGTGATATAAACTAATCTGTACAGAGAAAACAATGTTACATGTAATGAAAATTTGGGGACCATTGAAGAAAAAATTTTGCGGACAGGAGAGGATGGAGAAAGGGTTTAAAAAACTTGCCCATAACTGTCTTTAATATACTATACTATAAGATAATATAATATCTTTAATTTACCATAAGTCATCTTTAACTTATTATAAGATATAACTATGTTGGATTTCTCGTTTTGCAGTGAACCATTTGTTTGGTGTTAAATATACAAAATTTTTATCACTTGCTGATTCCTTTCACAAATTTTAATAAGGTTCTTTTATAGTCAGAACTGCTCTTATGTAGAGAATTTATATTTCCTTTCACTTTCATATTTTCTTTCCATTTGACATATGAAAGTATTTAGATTAAATATTTGTAAATATAATATAAATAATAATAATAAATATATATATATATAAATAATAAATGTAAATATAAATAATATTATTAATATAATAAAAAATGTTATACGTTTTAGTTCAAAAGTATTTTTTTTCAATTGCTTATAAGTTTTTTTATGAATTTCATACTAACATTTAATCTTTTAAAAAATCCTTTTTAGAAGGGCAAGAAGTTCTAATGATCCAGCCTTTTACAAGCAGAGATTTTACCATTCGACCATTGGCGGACAGAATATATGATCTCAAGCATTTGCTGTTTTTATATCCTGATATTCCTAAAGACCAGGCTTTTGGAAAGTATTACACACCATACACAGGTAAAGAATAGGTTATGTGCTCAACTTCTATGGTGAATTCAAGCTAAATTTAATTTGAAACAACTATATTTCCCAACTCTGTTGTTCTTTCAATTGTGTTCATAAGGACCCCTGTAAGGTTACAATTTAATAGTTTTGTAAAGTTATTAATAAACCAAATTTGTTTTTGTATTTGATCAAATCTCTAGAATCTTGAGGGTATTTATAAATGAGAATTATGAGAAAACTATATTTAAGTTTTAGATATTTCTTATTCCCTTTGAGCATTAAAAAATAATTGAAGGTAAAATAATGGATTACTATTTTTGAGTAGTTTGGTTCATCATCTTATTAGTGTTTGTTTGAAGTATAATTTTAAGGACTGTGATTTAATAAAAAAATACTTAGAATTTTATAAACATGGCTTGTATCTTGGAGAAAAAACTTAGTTTAAAAAGAAAACTATTGGATTAATATCTAGAATTTTACATTTGGTTCCTACTATAGATGAAATTAAACTTTCTTTTTCTCCCCCTTCCTTTTCCAAAAAATCAATTTTGGCAGGTGAATGTTCCTTTGATTGAGATAGACATCAATTTTCAAAATTATCTCTTTTGGAGCAGTCTAAATCCATTTCTTATACAAAAAGTACATCATTGTTAACAATTTTTCTTAATTGTGCAGTGAGGCATTTAAAATGTTTGGGTGGATTCTGTATAGTACTGCAATCAATATGTTGAATGCCAACTGACGTATTCAGGTTTGACTGCTGTTATGCTTAAAATAAGGGATGAAGTAACTCTGTGTATAGCATCTGTATATCTTTGGCAATGAATTTAAAAAAAATCAAAATGATGAACTCAATCACTTATGCACAAATTTCTGCTCTTATGGTAATCTTTTTTAATATGCAAATTATTCTTATATTTTACTTTGAATTTCTTGCTTAAACTTTAATCAAAAATATAGAAAATTGATTCTGAGGTAATAGCAGATATGAAAATTTCCTGGGGCCATTTGATATCTCAGCAAATTTTACAGAAGGAAGCATGGAATTTTGTGCCCTGGTAGTTGAGTTTAAAAACATACATTTTACTTATTGACACAACATTATGGGAGTCATATAAAAATCTAATTTTTCAGTGATATCTTTTTACATAACCAATGGTTTTTCATGCATTTACTTTATTTTATAAAACTTGGCAACTAAATTATATAATTACAATAATTAAGAATTAATGCTTGTTTTTGGAGGTGCCATGTGTGTAGTGCATAAATTTGTAAATGTCAATCCATTTCTAATTTTTTTATTAGGTGACTCTAATGCAAATGGATATGTAAGACCAGTTTTAGTGACACATCTACCAGCGTGAGTATAATTTTTTTTTAAAAAATCAGTTCATATTTCTGAATGTCTTTTATTCATAACTTGGTGCTATTTTTATTTTATTTTTGTAATTTATTTTTAGTAATTAACTTTTTAAAAATCAAGTAAATAGCCTCTGTAAGTGCATATTTCTTTCTATTGATACCAAATAACTTGCCAAGGATCGTAGAATATATTCAGTAAAAATGTTAAATTCATGCCAAAGGTTGACAATTCTCAACTATTGTACACCTTTGTTATGCAAAGCATTATGCCAGAAGGATTATTAGGATTATGCCAGAAAGCTTTGTGGGAAACCACTTCTGATAAGTAAATCAGCTGTATATTTGTTTTTTGCTTATTCTTTCTTTTTTCCTTGTTCAATTTTTATCAAAAACATTTCATCAGTGGGAACATTTGGAATCCTACTTTTAATATCTTCTAATGCTTCCCTATATAAGTATTACAGTATTTTTTTTTTTCTTCATTAATTGTGTAGTAGAAATGAATGGCTTTGCAGTATGAAACATCGTGACATTAGTTTCAAGTTAAACGCAGTATGAGAAATTTTCTTTTTGAAAAGAGAAATAATGTTTATTTCTTCTGGTTCTGAAAAAGGTTGAAAAAGGTTCTTTCTGAAAAAGGTAGCTTTTGCTAGTTAGGAGTATAAAACCATCAAGAGAATACAGAAAACCATAAAAACAGATGGAATTAAAAATTGTCCTAATAAAAACAGAAGAATGCAGGGAGATTTTCAGATTTTTATAAAACAGGAAATTTTTAGTTTCTTTGTTATTCTGTAGCTAAAAGGAATACAGGCTGCATTCTTTTTCCTGCTCCTTGGTGACATTGCTATCCACCTTTTGTCCCAAATTTTAGTTCGAGACGAAATCTTGCTGATTAAGTCTGCTGGAATTTGCTGAAGCCACTTGGAAGCATTTAGCAACACTGTCTGGCTAAAACCTTTTTTATGTTGTTATCTGAATTCTTTTCTAACAAGTGCTGAACATAGACTGAAACAGGCCAATCCAGCTTGTGGACAATTGTGACTTGTTGTCATTCATTTTGTAAAACATCAGTTGCAAAGCTAAGCACTTTATTAATATTATAATTTGCACGTTATTATGCAAGGTTTGACTGTACATTGATTAATTTTAAAATTTGATTGATGTGTACATTTTGAAATGTTTTGTTATATCCCTGATTGATTTGCTTAAAACTTTTTCAGCTTGTCAAATGCTTATGGATACGACAGCTATCCAAACACCCCACAGTCTACTCTCCAGTCACCTGATCCTGGCTATCATGATTCTCATAGCTCCGATATGCAGTAAGTGGATATCAGGAATGTTTTTTGAATTGTCAAGGAGCCGTGTCAGAATTAGTGCCTTTTTTTTAATGGACCAGTCAGATAAACCAGACATTATTAAAGATATTTTCCACTGAATATTTTACTATACGTCCACTTTCTATTTGAATTTTCTTTTTTTATAGGATAAATACTTAATGTATTTTTAAATGCAAGTTTCTAAATCAAAAATTGAAAATATGGTTTTCTGTTTCTTAATGTTTTTTAAACTGTGAAATTCTTTGAAATTTTAGTAAGATTATTTCCAAATTATCACCCTATGTTTTACAGCTGGCATTTATTTCAATGGTAACGAGGTTAAATTCTATTTTTTTTTCCTCTGGCAAGATCTTTTTTTAAAAAATATAATTGTATCAAATTAAAAAGTGCTTGAAATATTAGTGAAATTCTTAGAAGAAAACCAGAACTCAGAAAACCATATTTGTATTAATATTTAAGAAATTGCATATCTAAAGAATTGAAAACAGATTATAAATTTTTAGATAAATATTTTTGTATGAAATACAACTTTTTTTAAATGAATGTTTTTTGTTTCATTTGTAACTATTTTCTAAACTTAAAATTGAGCAAATTCCCATTTTGTTATGGCTTTCCAGTTGTAAAGTGGCTTCTATAATGCATGTGTGGTTGGAGACTTTTTGTAATACTCTTTTCATCAAATTGGCCAATTTTTTTTGGTGGCTATTCATTAAGTGTGTTGATGTTCTTATACAAAGCTATTCATATTTTCTGAACTTTGTTTTTCATGAGCATGGATGTTTGTATTTTTGAAATTAGTCAGTGCTTTTGGGTACTTAAGCATTTTTTGCATGAAATTTCTATTTTCACTGGCTGTTGAAGCCAGTAATGGTTGTTTACAATAATGACTGATCTCTGTACACTTTTTCATGTATCCCATGAACTTACCCGGTCACAGCCTTGTACTCAATATTGAATGTTGCATGATTGTTGTGGAATTTGTAATAAGTTCTAGCGTGCTTCCCTTTGTTGCATTGCGTACTTTATGTGGTTGTGTAAAAATTTTCTGTAAATGTGTGTAATAATTATGCATTCTTGGTGATGAATTTTACTTAGAATGTTACCTGTTTTTTTCCAGCAATACTCAGTATTTTTAAAACTGAAAGAACAAAGCAAATAATATTTGCAATAATATTAAACTAATTTTTTATCTTTATTATTATGAAGCAGTATCCGAAGCAGTAACATTTTTTTCTGTTTTAAGGAACATATCCACGAACTGGAACATCTGTTACTGAACTATAAACTAAACTGAACTTCATTCGAAACTTCTGTGACCAATTTATTATTAGCCGTTATTCGAAAAGAAATGTCTCGTTCTTTTGTCTTACACTGGTATTTGGAAATTTTAGAGAAAGCCTCAAGTGCTGTATTCTGTTCCTGTATTTTAGTTGTGGTGTGAATTATTGTATACTCATCATATCTTTTTAAAGTTTATTGCGCCCACATATCTTAATGGGCTTTTGGCATGACTACATGTTGTGTTTGAAGAATAATCTTGATATCTATGAATAAAATTGTTTTTCTTTTTAAGTTCATTATGATACATGATAGAATCTCAACTCTGAATGGTATTTGTCAAAGTAGGGGAATGTAGATTTTTATGAATTATGTATGTGAATTTTAATCAAGATTTGTGTTGTGATAATGTCATTTTGTATTGTGATATAAATATTTTTGTATAAATATGAAAAGATGAGGTTGAACTTTTAAAACTCCAATCATTTTAAAGCTTTTTAAAATATTCTTCAAGTGAGATTTTGTTCTAGTGTTAAACTTTTTTTTGCCGATGGAAATATAAGAGAATATTCAGATAAATTTTCAAATTAATGTGTATTAAAATCTTAAATGTCTCAAAACTCATTTTTTTTCTCTTTTTTTAATATTTTGAATTTTTTTATTTCGTGCTTGTGCAAAGTTAAAAGAAGTGCATTCTTTCTGAGAACTTAAGGGTGGGGGAATCCTGCATGATTTATGGATTTTCTTTTTAACTTTTATATTTGATTTTAAGTTTTGAATGTTTTATATGTTGATTCAAAGGATTAATTTTTTTTTTACATGAATGTTTATATTTATAAAATAAATTGAAGAATTCATCAATTCATTCTTGTTCCCCTGAATTTTTATATTCTGGAAATAGTTAAATTTTGAAGAAGACTTGACTTGTTTTTCTAAATTTCTTTTCCAAAGCCAATTTTTAAAGCTGTGAAGCTTTTACTGCAACATAAATATATATATCTGTAATGCAGCTTTTGTGTCTTTATGACTAGAAAATAATTCATCAGTATAATTTAAGGAATCATTGGTCGTGCAATTATTTATGAAATGATTAAAGAAATTAGTGTTCATTCACTATTTATATAGTTGCTTTTAAGAACTTTTATATATATCTTGTTTGTTTTCCTCTATCAGAAACGTAATGCATCTTCTTTGGTGTGACATTGTGCAAGCACACTAAGTTCCAGCCAGAATGCACTTTTTAAGACCTACAAAGCACAAGTCACGGAGGTTAAAAGGACAAAATGAACCCCCATGAAATATGATTAATCTCTGTGGTTTGTGTTTTGACAGGGCTGGGGCCCAGTTTCCTGAAGTGGACTACGATCTCCTTAACATGGAATTCGCCCCAGAAGTGGACGAGCCTGTTGACTTTTCAAGCATTAATGTTTGTGATCTTGTCGCCTACACTCATACGTCTTGAGATGCCAAATTGACCTCTTTAGAACATGGTCTTAGCTGGCCATCTAGTACTGTCTATGCTCACATGTGAAATCCTTTCAGGAACTGAATTAAAGGTGCATTCTGGTCTGGACTTAGGCAATAACCATTTCTTACCTCTTCAGATATAATTATTAACAATGAGGGAAGGATCATTAACTGTTCCACAATAACTGCCTTTCATTCATTCATTCTTTTTTTGATTGTTTGTTTGTAAATCATACAAATGTTGTGGTCATTCATTTTGCTTGTAAGATAGAACTATTTTTGAATAAGCCAAATAGCTTTGAATAAGTTAATGTTTAATAGAATGGTAACTTTAAATAACAATTAGGTTATCTTCATATTTCAAGGCTTTTGAACTCGACTTTTCTTCATGAAGGCTCTTGCAAGGTTATGTTATAAATTCTTGCACATTTGTTAGCAAAATGAAGAAAACAAGTTAAATAATAAATAAAATTAGTTAAATACAAGTTAAATAAATATAAATAAATTAAAAAATACAAGTTTAATAAATATAAAATGCACAGTTTTTATAAGCTGTGCTTTTTAGATTTAATTATTTTAAGAATTATGGAATGCAAAGACTTTGTTTCAAAATTCATAACCAATATGTATGTTGGGAATCAAAATTTAATGAATGAGTTAATTTCATAATGAGTTCTGACTATATTGAAGTAATGTATTATCATTGAAAATACACCAATAAGCAAATTTTAAAAGTTTCAAGGAGTGAGTAAAAATTCAATTCTGAGATTCAATTTTTACCATTTGCTAGAAATTTAGTTTTTATAACTATAATAAATTTAACTTGAAAGCTTTTGTTAAAAATTACTAAAACTATTATTTATCACTTAATGATGATAATCCAGATTTTACTAAAAAATTCATCTTATTCAAATAAGTTATTTTGGGGGTCTCTTTTCTTTAAATTTTATATAGGTATAATTATTATCTGTAACAAATTTATTTTAGTTGAATTTAAATTGAAACTAAAAATAATGGAAAGTTGTTGTT
The DNA here is from genome assembly GCA_026543055.1 of Argiope trifasciata. Taxonomy (NCBI): domain Eukaryota; kingdom Metazoa; phylum Arthropoda; class Arachnida; order Araneae; family Araneidae; genus Argiope; species Argiope trifasciata. The sequence continues at coordinate 528,908 of JAPMOQ010050871.1, forward strand.
ATAATTTGAATGGACAAACTTTCATATCTAAAAAGGCTGTAAAGTGGCTATATATTTACTAATTCAGTTAAGCTTGAAAAGTAATTTTAATTTCATTTTTTAATTATAGTAATTTAAACAAAACTGTGCATCATTTAAGTTTTTTCTCTTTCATTATTTTTAAGCCTATTCATTTTGTAACTTGATTACTTTTTCCAGTGGACATTTGATTAAATTTAATCAAATCTTTATGTTAAATTTATTTGTTGAAATGCATAATTAGAATTTTTTTCTTTTAGTATATTAAATTTATAATATATTTTATGTGAAAGTATCGAAAACCAATATTTTTTGAAATTCACAACCAAATGGATCTCATTAAAGTAAAGATATAATTAATAATTTAGCTCATCATTAAGTTTCGCTCTTGTTAAAATATTTTCATTATAATCTAATGAATGTGCAGAATTTCATAACTTTAGCAAATTAGCAAGTAAGGGAAATTCAATCACATTGTTTCCTTTTTAATAATCATGAAATATGTCAAGACAAAGCAGCCTTGAAGTAAACCCTTGGAAACTTAAAAGTGGGATGACTGACTGCTGGATTCATTTTCTGTCAATCGATTTCGCTCCATTCTACATACCTGTTAACTTGTGATCTTCTGAGATAGTATATGTATTTTTAGGTTAGTTTATTTTATCTGTAAATGATTAGACATCCTGTGTAATCTTCATGTATAGTTAAAAAAATCTTAATCACTAGATTAGTAAGGTTAAAATAAGCTAGTCAAAATGAAATGTTTTGTCCTAGAAAATTTTGAGTTTTTTCAACTATCTCATATTTAATTTTTTCCCTCTTTTAATATTAGTGCACGATTTATTTTTGTTAACATACAAATGCAGATATAAGTTAGCAGGTATGCACATCTTTTCTTTGAAGTGTATCTAGTTAGCAGCACACGCACAAATATAAAACAAAATCTCTTTATTGACTATATTTTTAGCAACAAAGTAGATAAAATCGATAGTTTTAGAAATATGAATTATTTTATATGTTAAATGTTATCAATAGTTTTCCAAATTACTATAGGCAGTGGGCAAGTCAAATAAATCGTGAAAGGCATATTATTATTCAGCATACTGATTAATGTTTTTTCCAGTTCAATGTTTTTTTTAGTTGTTGTTATAAGTGGCATACTCGATAATTTTAGTGCTAAATAATTAAAAATGTTTTGTTACAAATATGCAAATGCTGTAGATATACAGTAACGCATAACTTTTATCTCTTATATTGTCAAGAATACAGAAGAATCAGTATATTTTTTGAAAGTTTAAGAAACATTTAAAGAAATGTTTCAAAGGTGTTAAAGAAAGTAGCATATTTAGAACCTCTAAATAAACTTTAATTCAATTATAAAGTGCAAAGAATTGCTATGAAATGTTATTCATCACAGCTAAATTATTTATTGAGAGAATAAATGTATTCTTACAGTTCTGTAATTAATAACTGTTGATTTACGATCAGCAAATATATTTAAGAAAATAGCTTGTAGCTTTGTTAATAGTATTGTTTGTATTAAAATATTTTAAGGAATTCCTATAAAAGTTGGAGGCTTATTTAAAGAATTTGGAATGCTAGAAATGGAATATTTTACTTTTTTCTCCTTGTTTTAAAATTGATTTTAAGTATCTTGCCATTCTATTCGTCCATTTTTCTCTTTTACTCTGGTAGCTTTACTTCTTTTTAAACTCTTTTGAACCAAAACATGCTGCAGGTGTAGAACAATTTTAGTGGAAAAAGTTTAGGGAACAGCCCGATACTGTCCATAAATCTCTCAATATCGGGCAAATAATCCCTTACCGTCCACATATCTTAAAATAATCAGTTTGGTTTCATATTTCCAATATGTGAAATTTGCATTTTAAAATTAGTGACAGGAAATAAATTACCTTGTATAGATCCGTCTACCCATATCTGAATCTTTTCTGTCATTTTCATTCACCCCCTCCTTAATTTTGATATTTAATCAAGTGAAAGTTAAACTTGTTTACGATTTGTATGTGTATGATTAGTGCAAGAATTATTTCAATGTCCTAAGTTAGAAGTATTAAAATTGTTCAATTACTTTATTGGATTTTTTTTTTTAAGTAGGATTTTATTACAATTCCCCTCAGTAACGTTTGAAGCTTAAATTAGTGTACTTGCTTTATTTTTTTATATATTTTATTGCATGTTTTTAATTGTAAATTTTAAAATATTTTAGATGCTAAATATTTGTAGCATTATTAATCTTTAATAAAAAAATGTTTGATTTGTTTTTCTCTTAAATTTATTGATGTATTTTAAAACTTTTAATTTTATACTTTTTTTTTCACCCCCCCCCCATTTTTTTGTTTATTCCTTTTTAAAAGTTTTATTTTGTTTGTACATACTTTGTCACTTATTTTCACTCTTTATTAGTTTCATCGTTTGACTTCCCTTCAGTTCTTCATATTTTGCATGCATCTTTCCTTCCCTTCTCTTCTTATTTCTCTAGTCGAAGAAAGTTCTTTTTAAACTGTGTAAAAGTAGCAAGTCTAGTTGTGTGATATATGATCAGAGTATTGTGATTATCTGTTCTTGTGCAGAAAAATCCAACTTAACACTTTATTCTGCTGTTAGTTTTGTGTGTTCTTATTTCTGAGAATTGTGTGTTCTTCTGAAGGTTGAAATAGCCTTTCGATTTAAAAAAATTGTTGGTGTTTAGTTGTAAAATTTGACTAATCCAAAGATTTGTGTATATTGTTATGTGTATAAAGTGTTGGTAGGCAAGATTATATTTTGCCAAAATTTGAATTCTAAAATGGCAGAATGTGCTGTTTGTTAAAGCTTAAAAACTTTTAAGGGGCAATTCTATTTTGTAAATTTGACAGTTTATACTTCTGGAAATTGTGAATTGCCTTAAGTGGCGATGCGATAGGTGACATTTCGCTTGTGCATCACTGAAACAAATCAAATTTTAATTATTGGTTTATTGAATCTTTATGAATTTTAAAAATGATTAGATCAGTTATGGAAAAATTATTAGATACTTTAGTTTCTGACTTGTGTCTTGATTTTACTTGTAAACTATCTCTTTTTTAGTGGAAAATATTAGTAAATCACTGTTTAAATGTGCATTGCAAAGTTTTATTGTTGTTGACATTTTAAAGAATTTGCTGGAGTCATGTTAACATTTTCATAATTTTGTACATACATTAATTTGTGTTTCCACCGATATTTGGAGAGTGTTAGGTTGCAATTTCATTAATATTTTGTGTTATTTTTGAATGCACACGTAAATGACACATATGAATACTGAACTTGTGATAAAATATTTTTCATTTCCATATGCTTGAGTCATTTTTTTTTCTAGTACTGAAATGGATGTATTTGATCATTTTTAGCTTGCTGATATTAAAATCCAAAAATCAAATCAACTTTTTGTGTGTGTGTGTTTTTTTTTCCATTTTTCAGACACTTACATAAAATTCATTTCATAAGTGCATCTATTTACCTAATAGAAACTGAAAGGTCTGTAGTATTTTATGTAGAAAATTTTTCATTTGTGTACATTTATACAGATATTATGGTTCTTAGCAATTAATTTTTATTAACTGGTGTGGACGATTTTGATTCATTGTATAAAAAAACCCCCCCAAAAATGGACTGCATAACATTATTATTACGAAGAAGTCTTCATAGCTGTTGTTATCATAAATCTAATTAAATGCCTAAAATGTTACATGAATGCTGAATAAATTTTATTTGAGAAGTATTATATACTAACTAAGAATGAATCCTTGAGAGGAAAGGCTACTATCATCAGTTAACTTAAGATATCAAGATAGTAATAAAAAAATGTGATTAATTCTGTAATGTTCTAAACGAATAACGTATTAAGTTGCATTCGCAGTTACACAGAGGACCAATATTAATAGAATGGTACTAAGAGAACTGAATAGTTGGTATTTAAATAATCAGCTTATTTCTTAATGTGCTTTGCAGGTTTTGCCATTCCACCATAAACAATGAGCAACTGTAAAATGTTTTGGGAAATCTATTTAAATAAAAATGAATGTTTGTCTGAATGTCTCTTACATCTTCCAAAACCGTTCAGTCGATTGCGATGAAACTTGGTCAACCTACTGTTTACACCTACAAGATAGTACAATTACCTTAAAAAAAAAATTCGAATCACAATCGCATCTATTTATCAAGGATTAATCTCCAAATAACTCTCCGAGGAGACAATAGATTCAGTAACAATGCTAAATCCAAGTTGAAGGTTAGTATTTTGTTGCTGTAGTATGCGAATGTCATCGCTGTCAGAGGTAACTTTATAACTGATTATGTGAGAAAGGTTTGGGGAAATCAACCCTGAGTTTTTAAACTTTAAATTAAATTTTAGCGTTTGTTGCAGTAACTATCAAAAATATTGCAGTACAAATAATTTTGCACCACCTTGATTTTCAAAAAATTATCTGTTCAACTATATTAACGATTTTATGGTATTTTTTGTGTTTAATCAAATTTAAAAGAAAACATTTTAATCACTTTCTAAAATGAAATTTGGGAACTCTGAACGAATATGAAACGAATCACGATATACAATAGTTTCTTTCACTGCCATTCTGGAAGGACACCGAGCTTTACAATTCTTAAAGAATGCACAAATCTGATATATAAAAACGAGTATTTGTTTGCTCGTATTTTATATACTGTCGTACCATTCATCCTTCTTCGATGAAACATTGCCAAATGATTGATTGCACTTATCATTTTTTCCGGTACCAGCTAGTAGGTAAATATGCTACAGAGATGTTACAAGTTTATCGCGATTCTGCAATGCATCTTACCACAATGTTTAGAGTTCACAATACGAAAGTGCAATGATTCTGAAATTTATTATGTAGAAGCAGAACAAATCATAAAAGAGGCTTTGAAAGAATAAATTTCCAAGACGCGTTCTACAAGTACTTGAAACATTTAATTGCAGTTTAATAAGATTTCTGGGGGCGGTAGTGTATCTGTATAGATAAATAGATTCTAGATATTCAGAGCTTATCTTAAAATTCAAAGGTATAAATTTGATTGAAAAGTTGGCTTGATTTTATTTTTGGCTTGAAAGGTATAAATTTGATTAAAAACTTTACAATTCAAAACTTATTAACCCCTTGGCTTTCCAAGACAGCATTTTGCATATGTGAACAAATTACAAAAGTTTAAAGGATATTTTTGGCCATCTTATGCATTTTATACCTTTATTGTATTTTTAATATTAATTAGTTGCCTCAAGTAACTCATTAGCTTGTCAAGAATATATTTGTTTTCATATAAATAAGTTAGACTTCGAGCCAGATAATTCCACCAAATTGTTTGACATTAAAACTGTTATTTTAATTGTTTTTTTCTGTTTATTGTGAATAGTCTCATAACGTCATGTAGCTGTGAAAAGCGTAAATGAATGATTGATATATTTTTTCAGTTTTGGGATATTATAACTTCACTTTTTTACCCTCACTTCTTCTTAACCTCGGTATTAAACAATATCCTGTTTTAACCTGCAGCAGAGGAAGAAGTGGTGTCATTAAATGTTTGTTAAAACAAAGGAAACGATTTATTTTTCAGGGTAACAGTGTGATAAACAGTTGAAAACTAGGGAAAAAAATTACCAAAATTCCCACAATAGTTAAATTGGTATTAAAGACAAAAAAAACCATTTTAAAACAATGTAATATTTATTTTTGTGAAATAATATTTTTGAAGATTATTTGTGGAAAAACGTTGAATTTAAGCCTACTTTTAATATAAATTTCTAAAAAATTGCTCTGAGCACGTTATTAAGTTCTATATGGCAACTGTAGGTCAAACGGTCTGGTCTGTAGAGCACTCGCGCACATTCATATTATCATTAATATAGATAATGATAGAAATACAGTGTTTCTAAATATTTTTTTGATAAGATTTTATTTTATAGCATTCACAATTACTGAAGTTCACAAATATATTCAGAAGATGCGTTGATATAAAACAACTCATGTAATTACCAAAATACAATACCAAATTTTAATATATTTAGAACATTGCGACCTTGAGTGATCCTTTTGATTTTCTAAAATATAGACCAACAGATAGTCAATCTGTTGTATTTGGCTCAAATGTGATGAGTTTTTAGACTAGATTTTAATTCTGTGTATCGAATTTTATCTATTTCTGTTCGTTTTGTAGTTATCGTTTTATATTATACTCAAACAGCCAGGGAGGCATATTTCTTTTGAAGGGATTAAGTATAAAACTGGTATACAGAATTTCACTCTAGTTCATTTTTGTCACAGGTAGACTCATAGACATTTAACAAAAATGTGTTTTTCGAACTCTTGGAGATCTGAAAATATACAGATTCGTCAAAACCTCGAATTTTTGACCATTAGAATTCTTTCTCTATGCTATGTATGCGTAATGGATATATATACTATGGATCTCTATACTATGTATGGTAACAAGGAATAGCATTACTTATTGTATGAAATAGATTTCCCAAAGGAAGGGGAAAAACTGATTTGCAGATATCTTATTTTCTTACATAGGAATTTTACCGATGCAAACATTAGAGGTAAAAAATTTGACTGTTCATTGATAATCAGTATTAGAACTATCTGCCCCCGGTTTAACTATTTTTACTGCAAAAATTTCTTAAATTAATCATAAAATTCAGTTTTTAATTCTACTTTCAAACAGATTTAACTAATGTTAATAATATTTTTTTTTTCGGTCTATAAACATAAATCCACAAATTATTTAGTCTAAGTTTTATATTTCTTTTAATTCTAAGGAATATAGGTTATGAAACATTTTTGACACTTCCACTTTCAAATAAATAAATGATGGTGTCTATTTTCTGCTGTCACATTTTATGGACGAAATTTTGAACAGAATAGTTTATAACAATCAACACTTTTATAATTTTAGGTATCACATTTGGAACAGTTGATGAAGTGGTTTAAAATTTACCCTCTTTAATAGCAAAGTGATATTCATGTAACAGTTTTTGAAACCGACTTAGTTGATTGAAGTTTATATCTTTTTATTTAAAATATTAGTGTCTGGAATATATCTTGTTAAATGCGATTCACACAGCACATGATCTAGATAAAAGCTAAACTTTCTTCATTTATTAAAGCATTTATAGATGCATGTTATATACAATGTAATTATCTGCTTCATTTAAATCCTCTTTATAGATGTATTTCTATTATTAAAATTATACAAATTAGCCGTAGCGTCGTGCAAAAATATATATTAAACTACATTTGTCTGAAATAAGGCTGAATTATTTAATAATACCGTAAGAATCTTAAAAACATTTTCTTTTTAGAAAAAACATATTTCATATTTATTTCGTTTCATACAAACACTTGCTGAAAATTACTTTTTTATATGTTTAATAAGCAATGATAGTTTCATTTTTGTGAATCTGATCTCAGCGTATTAATAAAATAATTTTTCCTCTTTCACTCGTAACGTGCGCATGCAGCTAAGATATTATTTTTGTTGTTGAAAAATTTGATTAAAAATTAATTAAATCATTTTTATAAATATTCATTAAAAATCGAAATTTAATTTGTTGATTAAAATATTCTCAGTAAAAAGATAATTTTTTATCATATTTAATATGATGTAAAAATCATTGTGCTATAATATTTTCGGAAGTTATGGCAAAAAAACGTCGAAATGTCGCTTAATTTTTAATTAATTCAAATTTAATAAAAAAAATTCTAGAAAATGGTTCCGAGGTGCATATTCTCGACCTCAACGATATTGTATTTGCAATAGATACCGATAGAAATGATCGCTAAATATGAGAAAATTTATCCTAATTTCCATTTGTAATACAACTATGGTTCTTAATGGTAAGATTATGTGTAAACAAACACTGAATGAGATTTGTGCGTGCTAAGCCAAAGTTCCAAGCTTTCAGTAGAATTTAACACTTTACGTTATATAAACAAAGTAAAAAAGGTTTAAAAAGTGCTTTAATTATTCACAAATTTTCAATCTAAAAAGTTGGTTAGAAACATTTAAATCACACAATTCTAAAAATTACTTTAAATTATATAAAATACTTTTTTTACAAAGAAATTCTATATAAATAACAGTCAAAATTTCAATAAATAAAATTATACATTTCACTGGTTCAACATGTGAGCAAGTTTTGAAAGTTTATTAACCAGATCTTGAAAGAAAAAAGATGATTTAGTTGAAACTTAAAAATATCAAGATACGGTACAGCACAACTTGTGATAAAACCTTCTGTTATTACTCGCACTGTCTGTTGCATCTGTCGTCGATTCTAAAGCTTGCTGAATGATTTCCACTAAAGCGTGTTTTGGTCCATAGTGTTCTTGAATGAGTGGAAGAGATGATCGTAGCAGTTCACTCTGTTTCTTTTTGTCATCTAAAGCACCATAAGCTAAGCCTAGCTTGACTTTTGTTTCGACTACTTGTATATGATCAGAGCTGTAAAACTTTTCGAACAAAGCTATGGCTTTTTCCAGTAGTTTTATCTCTGTGTAACGATCGTCCAAGTCTCTATAAGCAGCTGCCAGGCAAACGGTAGTTTCTGCAGATTCCAAATTCTCCCGGCCGAGGTTCTTTTCCAAGATTTTCAAAGCCTTCTCTAGCAAATCCTTTTTCCGGTGGTGATCTTCAAGTGTGCCACAAACCACTCCCAAGTTCACCAAACTCTTACCTACCTCAGAATGTTCGGGTCCGTAGATCGTCTCATTCAGACACAAAACTCTCTCAAGTATGTCTCTTTCTTTCAAGTAATCTCCCTTCGCTCCATACGAAAACGCCAGGTTGGTTAAGGTGACAGACACCTTGACATGTTCTTCGCCAAAACTGTTTTCAAAGTAAGACAGAGCTCTTTCTAGCAGCTCTATTTCTTTGTCGTGCTGTCCCAAAGCGCCGTACACAACTCCAAAATTGGCCAGCGCTTCTGCGATGTCTGGACCATTCTTATCGAACTGCTGCTCCACGATTGGCAATGCTCTTTGAAGTAGTTCCTTTGCTTTGCGATGGTTATCCAGAAAGACATAGGCAGCCGCCAAATTCGCCAATTTCATTGCAAATTCTATATTGTCTGAGCCGTAGTGACTTTCGATTACAGGCAATGCTTGTTCCAACAGTTGTTTTTGTTGCTGATGATTACCTAAATCGCCAAACGCCACTCCCAAACTGAATAGAGTCTCAGCAGCATGGATGTCTTCCGAGTTCCAGTGCTCTTGTGCAATCGGCAGGGCTTTGTCAAGAACTTCGTTTGCTTTGTTGTGGTCGTCTAGGAATATGTAAACCACTCCTAACCTTGTCAAAGCTTCGGCAAGCTTCAAGTTGACAAAACTACCTTCTTGATCTCGGTAAATCCGAATGGCATTGAGAAGGTAGTTTTTTCCTTCGTTGTAGTTGCCCACGTTTACCTCGATGAATCCTAACTGTGATGAAATAACGGCCACCTCTACGTGACTTGAATCGTAATGACTCTCAAAAATCTTCAAAGCGTCTTTCAGAAATATCCTCTGGTCCTCGTCATCTGCTAATAGCTTAGAAAATTTTATCACATCCTCACCTTTGGGTTCATTTTCAATTTGCTGAACTGGCTTGGCGCCGTATTTGAGTAAAAGGGAATTTATTTTTTCTAATAGAGGCATCTCTAAAACGATTTGTTTTCTAAAATGTTTGGATAAAAATTTAGAAATTTATTGCTCTAAATCTTTCAGTTGTGGAAATTTTTTGATGTCGGTCGAAAATTAGGAAATCTTCGTATTTATATATTTTATAAATAGCAGCACATTCGATTATCACAGAAATAGGCAGGTTCTTCAAATGATCTTAACTTTGAAGGAATCAAAATTCCTCGCAATGTACACACTATCTTCAGATGAGCAAAGCAAAAAATCCCAATTTCATCTATAAGAGAGAAAAGTCATTTAAAAAGATGCAAATACATCTCCATTCAATTCACAAAAACCAGCTATGATGTATTTCTGGATGCGAAATTGATTGCAAATAATTTTTTTTGAAAAAGATGGATTAAAGAATTGCGATTATTTATGGGTGTGCACAGTATGCTACATTCAGAGAGCAGTTACTTTACCGAAGGTATACATCCTACATGAATTTGTACATAAACAATAAATAGCCCTAGTTGGCAGCCATGCCATCAAGATTATGTAACTAGCTGTCGAATAGTTTATATGTTTCGACAAAGAATACATTATATATTATTTTTATACTAGCTGGTAACCGGCGTATTGTTGCCACCGAAGAAGTAATATTAAGTGAAATCAATCAATAATTCGGCAATATTTAATCGAAGTAGGATTAACGGTACTACAGTACATAAAATACGAGCTAATATCCTTTTTATATAGTAGATTTGTGCATTCTTTTAGAATTGGAAAGCTTGGTGTTCTTTCAGAATGGTAATGAAAGAAACCATTTATTGAATCTTTGGATTCGTTTAATATTCGTTCGGAATTCTCAAGTTTAATTTTAGAAACTGTGATTAAAATATTTTCTTTCAAAATTCATTAAACATATAAAATATATTTATACCATAAAATCATCAATATAATCGAAAAGATAATTTTTTGAAAATTAAGATAGTGCAAATAATTTTGCACCACAATACTTTGGTGATTACTGCGAAAAACGCTAACTTATAATTAAAAAAACCCCAGGATTGATCTCTTTAAAATTTGCTCGCATCATCTGTCATTAAGTTGTTACCTCTGGGAATGACTTGTATTACATTTGTGTTCAATAGCTATACAATATTGACCTTTCACTTGGATTTAGCATTTCTACTGAGTTTATTAAAATACAGCACTGAAATTTGTATTCTTCAAAACTAAAAATTTCTCGTTAATGTTTAAAAATGCATTAGTTAAGAGATGGAAAAAATCGGCTGTAATTGTATTCGATAATAATTTGGCATTCATCAAAACATTGTTGAGAGTATTTTCCTATTTATTAGCCCCTAGAATGATTGGGGCACAATAGAAGATGGATCACAATCCCAAACAATTATTGGTTTGATATAATTGCTTAATAATGATCCATCAGGTAGTTACAGGCCTAACGTCAGGAGAAAAATCCCTAATAACCTAAAAGTAAGGATCTATCGGCTTGGAAACAAGATTTTCTATTATATTTTGGGGGGTGAATAAAATGGCTGTATTCCATTTGGCTCCAAAATAACCGTTAGGAGCCGGATATCTGCATTATCACAAGCGAAATGAATTTCTCGCCTAATGACGAGCGTTTAGTGTGCCAAATGTTGTCCTTTTTTTATGACTACATCCCTCCTAATTTAGACTCGTCTACTTACGACAACCATGTTCAAAGTTTTCCTCGTGACCGTAGGTCATATTTTTTCTTAATTGCTTGCCAAGATAATGAAAGAAAAATGTATTCTTAGAAAGAATCGTAAAATAAATGCATACAAATGAAATAAAAAAAAATTAGGTTAAAATTTACAATGGGTTGCCTCTTGATTTTTTGATACTAAAATCAAAGGTAACCCAACAGTAACATGAATGAAAACAAAACATTAGGGAAACCAGAAGTAGTTCTTCGTTGAAATCTGTCGCCAATCGAAGGGGCACCCAAATCTACACTAGAATTGAAAACTATTTTTTTCTGCAAATTCATTTTTATGCATTCGTTGACAGATCCATCTAAAAGGATTCAAATAGCCTTTATTACAAATTATGTATGCGCTTTCTAGAACATTATCCAAATAATAGCTAATATATAATACATTAAGGCAGTAAAAATATATTTGAGGGTGCCCATTGGTGAAATTGGCGATTTTTGTCTGGCGCCATGCCTATTCGGTATACCGTGCAGACAGGAATGGCGGTCAAAACATAATGAAATTTGTTTAACAGCGATCACAACTTGGCGAGAATCAAAAGGCACCCTCAAATATAGGTTAGCCAGTTAAAAACTGAAATTTTTTACAGTGTGCCTTAATTATTCCTATTTCAAATCCAGATTTCTCATTTTAAATGAAATCGCTTTTTTTTTTTTTTAGTTTGAAATGTTTTCTTGAATCTTGATACGAAAACAAAACTTTGAATAACAAAAATTAGGAATAGTAATAATACCAAAATGGTTAACTTTTTTCCAAAAATGGAAAAATTAAAATTATTATTAATTTTTCAAGGATTTTTCTTTTAGTAGACACCATGAGAATAAATGACATTGGTAACATAAAATCACATCCTATTTTAGCCCACCTCTGGCGACTTTTTCAAAATCTCGCTAATTTTTCAAAATCACGCCAAATTGAAAGTATTTGAAAGTAATCGAAAGTACCAATAAGATTAAATAGTTTTCTAAAGGAGTTTAAATCAACCAATGAGGTTCCGTAGGGTTGCCGCATTTCTCTTCAGATGTTGTCAGGGTTGCCATTTTAAAATCTTTATCGCTGATAATTTGGCGAGTTTTTAAATTGGCGTCAGAGGTGGGCTAAAATAGGATCGACCCAAAGCATCAATAAATCAAACATAAATAGAAAGGTGCAAATAAAGCATGCAAAGGTAGAAAGTAAATGTAACATACCGATTGGTGGTTAATTCCCAATAAACGGTACGCTCCTTGTCCGCCATCTTGTTTTTGGCGACTATTGGCGAAACACGACTCCGCGAAGCACACGCCAAGTACCTAAGCCTAACACGCAGATCGTTAACGGTGGACACCGACCGTTTGCCATCGCAACATCGGAAAACGTGACGCCGACGATGTTCCGATGGCGAGCGGTCAATGTATCTTCGTGTTAGACCTAGAAACTGAGCGTGAATTCTATGGAGTCGTGCTCCGAAAATAGTCACCAAAAACAAGAAAATATCACAAAACAACAATTAATTACAAAAATTTTAGAAAGACAAAAAGCACTTTCATAAAATCCACAAAGGCATAAACACTTACTTTTTAATTCATTACAATTAATTGTATTTTCATTACAATTAGGACAAGTATAATGACTAGCAATCAATCCTACACTCATACAATAATTAACTACATCCAACTTACCTATCTTTTCCAATTCAAAAAAAACCCTCAAATTCACTCGGTCTTGTTTCGATCCAGACAAAGAAGCCATTATACTTATAAAAACCAGAAATTAAAACTTAAAGCCAAATAGAAATTACAAAAATTTAAATACTATAAGATTAAACAAATAAAAATTTTAAAATAAATACGATTGAAGATACGCAGAATTGTACCACACCACAGATTGAAACAGTTTGAAATGTAGATGAAAGTTTTGAAATTCAAACTTACTTCCTACAACTTTGAATATAATTGGATGAAACAAGAATTACATCATCATGACATCACATCGCAAATTACGAGGTTACCATATTTTAACGGGAGAGAAAGGGTGAAGTTGCCAAGGAGAAAATAAATATCGCCCAAGAAATGGCGCCAAAAAATCGCCAAAATAGAGCGTACGGTTAACTGGGATAGAGCCCCGATTGGTAATGCACTTGTTAAATTTTGAAAGTATTAAAAAATTAGCAACTTTTATTTCGTACCTATATAGACAGACGAAATACGACGCTATAAAATAAAACAGTTGATTAATTTTAAAAATCCACATTTTATTTTCATTAATCAATCCATTTATAAACTCAGAGATTAAAAGTTAACATTTTAGTGTATGTGCATTGGCAAGAGAAATTTGACGTATTGCAATAAGATGCAGGTACAGTTAGTCAAAAAAAATTTTTTTTTTTTTTTTTTACTAATGACAAATATAACACAAAAGCACTTAAACATTGGAATATCGGCTAAACCAGCAATAACAAGTGAAAAACATTTAAACCTACAGTGTGTAAAAAAAGTTTTCGTACGCAGCTTTGACTTAATTTTTAATACAAAAGGTTTTGTTATGAAAAGAAAAATATGAAAATTGTTTTAATACAATTTCAGCGATTATTTATGAATATTATAAAGGGAAAAACTTTGGAGAAAATTAAACACTTAAAGAATAGAAAAAAAAATTCGACTTGTGCCGTTGGCAACAGGAGCTCGTATAGCAAAAAGGCATTCTACTTTTAGCGTTGGCAACAGCGGTAGATTATTATGATTATTTTAGAATAACTGGCTAATGGAACTTTGTAAAAATTATCATTTTCTGTTTTTAGTTAGTTTAGTTTAGTTATATTAACGTCCTGTTTAAAGCAACACGAGGGCTATTTTGGGACGGACCTCGTCATTTTGAACCACGGTCAGATGATGAGGACGACACCTGAAGTGGCACCCCCCTCTCCACACCACACCAGCGGGAGGACGTTTGGCCTGATAGATTTAACGTGCAAGAGACCCCCCTCACACGACGGATCTTCGGTGGAATCCACTCTCGAACCTGAAACCCTCCCTTTCCGAAGCCGAGACCTTACCACCAGGCCACCGCGGCCCCATCATTTTCTGTTTGATTTTGCTGCAGTTCAAACCTTGAATTTAGTAAATCATTGATGTCATATTATTTCACCAATTATTTAAAGTGCTTTAATAATTATTAATTAAATTTATATATATTTTTAATGGATGAAGTTAAGTGTTATTCTCCATCGCTAAATTGCCCTTTGGACTTTGAATACGTGAACTTCAATTGTTTACATCCGCTAATTGCTTCCCCGAAAGAACTTTTTGTAGCCGTAGGACTTATTGGTAGTGCTTGCTACATTAAATATTAATAAGGAATAAAAAAAACTCCGTATAGTATATACTTATTACATGAAAGACCTTTTTCATGCTGACCAACTTATATTTAATGATTGGTATGTCTTTGACCTTTTGCCACTTCTTTCGGGTCGATCTTATTTTAGCCCACCTTTGGCGAATAATAAGAATTTTTTTTCGAAAGGTAAGAATTCTTTTTTCTTAACCTTTTAATTCAAATACTTCCGATTTGGTGAGATTTTGAAAAATTGGCGAGATTTTGAAAAAGTCGCCAGAGGTGGGCTAAAATAGGATTTTACCCTTCTTTCATATGCCATGGCATAAATCCCACAATTTTTTTTAGTTGTTTCTGAATTCTAATAATTCTCTAAATTTCTTGAATGGCCCTTTTGAGTTCAACCTTGTTCTTTGCGTCATATATATGTAAATATATTTTAATTCACGACTGATTTCTTTCCATAAATGTCCCAAAGGGGTTAAATTGGGAGACTGAGGTGGGTTTATAAGGATAGTACAATTATCCAAAATAAAAAAGAAAAATTCGGACCCCAACCGCATCTATTTATCAAGGATTAATCTCGCCAAGGAGACAATAGATTCAATAGAAATACTAAATTAAAGTGAAATGTAAATATTGCATAGCCATTGAACACAAATGTCATGCAAGTCATTCTCAGAGGTAACAATTTTATGACAGACTAGCCGCCTTTGGCGACCAGCTGGTTCGCCATGAGTAATGCGTTCTAAAATTTTCAATTAAATCACATATTCATTAGCCTAGAAGTAATTCCGGGAGTTGATTGGCCTGAAAGCAATATTTTCTTTCAGATGATGGACGAAAAGTTCTAAAAGAACACCTTTTCCTAATAATATTCTTTAATTTTATAAATAAATCAGTTTTAACTATCGGTTATGCTTCCAAAATATTAAAAATGTTTTTTTCGATGATGTTGCCAAAATATGAAATATGTTTTTTTTTTTTTTCAAAGAAAGCGAGAAAGGGAAAAAAGTATTGAATTAATGATACAGATATTGCAAACGATTACATAAATATGCCATTAAGTCCGGATTTCAATGCATATCCTGTCTAAATTCAATCAGGTTTACTGTAAATAAAGATAATTTATGGAATTAATGATACAGATATTGCAAACGATTGTAGAAACCTTTGCTTTGCATTTATTTTTTTAGAAAATATCACATTTTATATTTATTTTACTTTATCCAGTCACGTGCTAAAAGCTGCATTTCTTTAGACTTGATTTACGATGATAGATGTTGTTTTTTTTATTTGAACTTCCGGCATTGTTTTCTTTCATTTTATCCAGTCACGTGCTCAAAAAAAAGTTAAATTAAATATTTCTTTAAAAATAGAGGCTTAGGTTATGCATTACAACGCTGATACTATTAGAAAGCTAATTTTTTTATCTTTAATACGATGTAAAAATCATGTTTGTGCGATAACATTTTCGGAAGTCATAGCGGAAAAACATTGAAATTTCCCTTAAATTTTAATGAATTCAAATTATAATTGAAAATTCGACAAAAGGGCTCCGAGGTGCACATTCCCGACCTCCAAGGTATGCATGTACAAAATTTGGTAGCTGTAGGTCCAACGGTCTGGCCTGTAGAGCGCCAACACGCACACACACACACACACACACACACACACACACACACACACACACACACATTGAGCTTTATTATAAGTATAGATTATGAGAAAAAATTTCGGGGAGATCAAATCTGGGGGTTTAAAATTTTAATTAAATGTTAGCGTTTTTCACAGTAACTTAAAAATATTGTAATTCAGATAATTTTGCACGATCTTAATTTTCAAAAAATTATCTTTTGAAATATATTAACGTATTTATGGTATAAATATATTTTCTATGTTTAGTTAATTTTGAAGGAAAATATTTTAATCCCATTTTCAAAAATTAAACCTTAGAATTCCGAACGAATATGAAACGAATTACGACATTTTATGTTTCTTTTATCACCATTCTGAAAGAACACCAAGCTTTACAATTCTAAAAGAAAACTCAAATCTAATATATAAAATTCGGATGTTTGTTCGTATTTTATGAACACTCGTACTGTTCATCCTATTTCTATAAAATATTGCCAAATGATTGATTGATTTCACTTAATATTAATTTTTCGGCGGCAACAACGCGCTGGGTACCAACTAAAAGGATTATAATTTATAAATAAGTGAACATTTTCAAATTTAGTAATGTTAGTTGGGAGCTATACATTTTTTATGAATAAAAAATATATCTCTAAAGTTTGAACTGTTCTTAAATGAAATAGAATAAATATTCTGTGATAAGAATTTTGTTTGCGAACATTTTTTTAAAGAGGCAAGTGTTATTATCTATCACATTTCACGATAAATTATTATCAGAGATTGCGATTATTTACTTTCGTTATATCTAGCAACTTTTATTCTAATGGTAATTTATCAAGCAATAAAAATGCCACAACATTGACAAGTATTATGCAGGGCAATTTAAAAGATATAAAAAAATCTTTATAAAAATACATACACTTTAATTTTTCTTTACATTTTTGAAACCAGCGGGTGACCGAGCTCCGCTCGGAGAAAACAAGTATCGAAGCTAGCTCGAAGATTTAAATTTTCAATTGTGATTTATCAAAACAATACATGCCATAAGAAAATTTGTGAAACCATTGGTGAAAAGATAACCGGTTAAACCTCGGCTTTTCATCGTCCACCAGCGATGTCATGTCTTGATGTTCCATTGGAAATCCCCATCTGCACTGGTCTCTTCCATGTTTGCTGACCATGCACGGAGCGCTTGGGTTCATATCACCACACGGGTTATGGATCATCCATTTCGAGATCAGTTCCTTGAGTTCCGGATCATCTTCTGGAAACTTTATTAGTTCGCCATATTGGCTATAGATGGCAGCACGTCACCGCTTGAAAATTTAAGTAGCCATTATGGCGAACTAATAAAGTTTGAAAATATAATATCTGTAACTCCGAACTGTTCGACCGTAGCGCTTCAAAACCGGCGCCAATCGATTCCTCGTGGCCAAAAACCCCAGACCCCCAAGTTTACCGGAGTTTATTAATTCTGGGGCGATTTTCGACTTGGCAACCATTCTTCGTATTATAGTATTAGATAAGAACATTTATCAATTTAGTATAATTGAATTATTGTACTCTTTATTGAAGTTAAACAAACCCATTCGGGATATTTTCAAATTCTGATTCATAATCAATTGACGAGGACGTCATATGAATTGGCACAGCCTTTTAATGATTGGCACAATGAGTAATGAATTGGCCCAGCCTCCTAAACTTCTGCAAAATGTTAGAAAAGGATGCTAGGCGTTCAATAGATTTATTCAGCTCCAATTAGAGGGATCTTTCATATAATCAGAACATCTTTCTTCCATTTTTCGTTCCTAAATTCGGAATTCTCACGTGCTCATTGAGTATCAAACACATACCGTCAGTGCCACAACCGAATACCATAAATGATCGAAAAAAATGCAACACATCCGTTCTCGGGATTGATTCTTGTGATTCGGGCCACCATATAATAAGAAGCTACTATTAAAATTTATTGGCTTGATTGTTGTAGAGGAGAAAATATATCATTAATATGTATGAATCACAGGTGATTCACCAGATGAGCAACGTGTTAAAATAAGGGGACGTAAAGTAAGCTACGTACGTCTACTCCTCGCATAAAAGTCTTCATTAACTAAGAATTTTTGCTGCCACGCGAATGTGACACGAGAATCAATGTGTTAATTTTTCTTTGGTTAAACTGAAGTTTAGTGTTCCCCTTGCTGCGCCAATAAAGATTTAAACTGTTTATCGCCAAAAAAGATTTAAATCGTAATAAAGATCCAAATCGCCAATAAAGATTTAAACCGTAACTGTTCCACAGGCAAAGTAAAACACTTCTGTGGAACAGTTACGATTATCACTTTTCGTAATATAATTTTTTTTGACTGATAAGTGTTTTTTTTTCAGACCAGCTGCACCCGTCTATTGGGCGCAGAACAAAAGTTTGAGCATCCAATGTCTTTGACATCTGTAGAGGGCGCCGGGAAGAATGCTTTAATTAAAAAAAACATTATATGGCTTCGCTAGCAACGAGAGCGGGAACCTAGTAACTTCGCTAGCACATTGAACATAAGTAAAATCCTTAGGAAAGAATGAATATAATCAATAGGAAAGAAAGAATAAATGACGTCATAGAAGCGGATTCAATTCTTTCTTTCTCCAACAGCAGATTTTTCCATCGATTCTCTCATCTAAATCAATCAACTTCATATTCTCACTACACACCGGATATACACAGAAGCAATCAATCCATTCTGCATACAAAATTCGAAAGAAGCATCCTTTACTAACTTCATCAAATCGTAAAAAATATATATATTCATCTCGCCTTCATCCATTCTGCAGGTTCGAAATATAGTCTTACACATTTGCGACAAAAAAAATTATCAAGGGAACCAACCATTAGAGCACCAATAGAATCACAAGAACTGTGAAGGATTCTATTGCAGTCGACTTTTAAAGTAAAAGTGCAGACGAGTTCATAAAGTAAGAATTCAGACGATTTTTTAAACCGCATACTGACAGTTAAAAATTGCAAAAGAATAATTATTTTCTGTTCGTATTTACATTGAAAATAAAATTGCTGTGTATTATTAGTTGTAAAAACACTTAATTATGTCAAAGAACAAAATTAAAATCTTTAATCTTTAATAAAAAATGTCAAATTAAAAATAATAAAGATTTTAATTAAATAGTTGTAATTCATGTAGAACTCAACTGTTGAAAAAAGTAGTAAACAAAACAGCTTTAAGGTTGTTAGAAAAGCATTGAGTTGCCCTATTGTCAATAAATGCGGGGTGACACTAATCTTCACTTCAACCAAGTTTTTTAAACGTTTTGTTTTTCTTCAGTGGAATCATGTCTTCCGTTTTGGAAAATTACATTCTTATTGTTTCAATTAAAAATTTCTTGAATATCTGAAAGTACGGTATTTTTATGTCGATGCATCGCATCTTTAAATTCGAGTTTTTGACGCCAGATCTCTTATGTTAGAGTGATAATTCAATGCCGGTAAAAACCAGGTGTCAACAGTTGTATTACAGTTCAGCATCCAGTCTAAAATGTAATACGATCCGGACTTGACTAATTTATCTTTACTGGTTTTTTAAAGATTAACAATTAGAATCGATAATGCGAACAAAAACTGAGTTTATTGTCGACATAGCATGCGCATATACGAATGTAGTAATTAACACAATGGAGAATATAGTAATATATGCTAAAAAATATTAAAATTTGAAAAAAATTACTTAAAAAAGAAATTTGTATACCTGAGCATTTTATATTTGGAATTTTAATACGGCGTGCAAAATAAGATTGTGTAATAATATGCTATGATGGCATTAAGGGGGGGGGGGGAAAGAAATTTAAAATTGGTTTTTAATAAAAAGTCAAATTAAGATTTTGAAAATCTTTTTTTAATGAATATCAATTACACAAAAAGTAACTAACTACATATCGGGTTTGATAACTCTAGGTACAACGATCTAAAGTATAAAGTGTTTCTCATATATGTGACTCTTTATAAATATTATGCCGATAGAATGATTATCAAGCTATACTTAATAGCTCTTTTCAGACACCATTTAAAACAATGCACCATTTTAACTCTTTATCATTTTTTAAAAATAGTTTTAACTGTAAACCACTGATTGATAGATAATAAGACATATTAATTTTTCGCGAATTTTCAACTTAAAAAGATATTTATTTTTTGGAGCAATAAATAAGTCTTTGTATTAGCTGAATTTCTTTTCCAAGTACAAAGGGTTAAAATTCACACTAATAAGAAGTAGATTGATCAAATTCTCTATACGTTAATGAAACAATCACAATTCTTGAAGCCCAGTTTCAGTGAGAAACATTTCGAACCAATGACATGGGTGCTACGTAGATCAAAACAGCAAATCCATATAAAGAAAAATAAATGTTTGTACGTCTCCTATGCCTCCCTAAACCGTTCATCCAATTGAGATGAAACTTGATCAGCTTATTGTTCAAACCCAAGGGATGGTTATAGGGATAGCTCAATTATCTATAATAATAACAATAAAAAATTCGAATCTCAACCGCATCTATTTATCAAGGATTAAACTCCAAATAACTCACCGAAGAGACAATAGATTCGGTAGAAATTCTAAATCCAAGTGAAAGGTTCCTATTTTGTACCTATAGCAAGTAAATGTCAAGTCATTGTCAGAGGTAACTTTATTACAGACTAGCCGCATTTGGCGACCAGCTGGTTCGCCATGGGTAATGGGTTCTAACATTTTCAATTAAATCACATATTCATTAGCCTTGAAGTAACTCCGGGCATTGATTGGCCTGAAATTAATATTTTCTTTAAGATGATGGACGGAAAGTTCTAAAAGAAAGCGTTTTCCTAATAATATTCTTTAATTTTATAAATCAGTCAGTTTTAATGATTGATTTAGAAGACTGATTGATGTAGCAACTTTTATTTAAAATATTGATAAAAATATTTTGTAAAATATGGGTCACAGAGCAAAGTATGAAGAAATCTAAAACTCATTATTCATAAATGCATTGTTTAACTCAAACTACATAAAATGTAATTATTTACTTCCTTTAGATCAAATTAATAGTATTAAACAATATGTATGTCTGTTAATAATATTTTACAAATTGGCCATTGGAAAGGAATTTGAATGCATATCCTGTATAAATTCAATCCTGTATAAATAAAGATAATTTATTCAATTAATGATTTAAATATTGTAAACGATCGTAGAATCCTTTGCCTTGCATTTTTTAAAGAAAATATCACATTTTATATTTATTTTATTTTATCCAGTCATGTGCTAAAAGTTGCATTTCTTCCGATTTAATTTGCGATGATAGTTTTTATATTTTTTTAATTTGAACTTCCGTCAAAATGATGGCAACACGGTGATAAAGCCTAGTTTTTTCAATTTGACGTGCTCTTGCAGATTTTATAGAAACCTTAGCTTTGCATTTATTTTTTTAGAAACTATCACATGTTATAATGAATAAAAATATTGAATTAATGATACAGATATCGCAAACGATAATAAAAATATCCCATTAAGTCGGATTCCAATGCATATCCTGTCTAAATTCGATCAGGTTTACCGTAAAGAAAATTTATTGAAGTAATTATTTAGATATGGCAAACGATCATACAATCCTTTGCTTTGCATTTATTTTTTTAGAAAATTTCACATTTTATATTTCTTTTATTTTATCCAGTCACGTGTTAAAAGTTGCATTTCTTTAGATTTATTTTGCGATGATAGTTTTTTTTATTCTAACTTCCGGCATTCTTTTATTTTATCCCGTCACGTGATAAAACATGGTTAAAATATTTCTTTAAAAATTTGTTAAAATTAGAAGCTTACGTTATAAATTTGAAAAATTGATACCGTTAGAAAGCTAATTTTTTTATCTTTAAATTGATATAAAAATCTTGTTTGTGCAATAATATTTTCGAAAGTTATAACGGAAAAACGTCGAAATTTCGCTTAAATTTTAATTAATTCAAATTCTAATTAAAAATTCGAGAAAAGGGCTCCGAGGTGCACATTCTCGACCTCCAAGGTATACATGTACCAAATTTGGTAGCTGTAGGTCCAACGGTCTGGCCTGTAGAGCGCCAACACGCACACACACATTGAGCTTTATTATAAGTATAGATTATGCGAGAAAGTTTTGGGGATATCAATCCTGGGGGTTTTAAATTTTAATTAAATTTTAGTGTTTTTCACAGTAACTTCCCAAAATATTGTAATACAAATAATTTTGCACCCTCTTAGTTTTCAGAAAATTATCTTTTCAACTATATTAACGATTTTATGGTATAAATATATTTTCTATATTTAATCAGTTTTAAAATAAGATGTTGTAATCACCTTTTCTAACATTAAATTTGAGAATTCCGAACGAATATCAAACGAACCCAAAGATCTTACATTACCATTCTAAACGATCACCAAGTTTTATCATTCTAAAAGAATACGCAAATCTAATGTATAAAAATTGAATATTTGTTTGTTCGTATTTTATGCACTGTCGCATCGTTCATCCTATTTCGACAAAACATTGACAAATTATTGGCTGGTTGCACTTCATTTTTTTTTTTTTTGAAGGCAGCAACGCGCCGGGTACCAGCTAGTTTGTACATTAATTACAATCATAAACAACATATTTCAGCATATAGATTATTCATATTCTAAAATAAAGAACGAGATTTTGCTATAAAATATTGAAATATACATAATTTTACAAAACTCCGCGCTAGATGCAATGAACTGATGTTTATGTACAAAGTAAAAATGAAATATATTTAAATTCTTACCGGCGCTGAATGTTGTATGAGGCTTGGTGTGTTCGATAGCGTATCTTCTGGACTGTGCCGAAAACAATCTTGGTGCACTTATCCACCTCCTTTTTATCGTGTCCGTGATAGCCGCGAAATAACACGCTCTTATCGACTGCGATATCAATTCAATCTCATTTCATTTCTTGCAAAGCGGAAATCTCACGGTTTTATCTAAATTGAGTCGACCGACTGATGCTCGCCTTGCGATGAAAATAAGAAACGGTTAAAATTTCATTCATACGGTGACGTAGGTGTGCATTGGCTTCCTGTGTGTTAAAATATTTGTAAAAATTAGGATGGAATTTTTTTCAATGGAAAAAGATTTTATTTTGTGAATTATGGTTCGAAAAGACTCAACTTTTTATACAGCTTTTACAAAAACGATTGAGTTTCATTTCGTTAAGAAATTCTGCTACCTTTTTAAAAAACCTACCTATATGATTGTATGCATTTAACTTGTATTTATTAAAATATGACGGCATTCTTAATAGAAAAAAGTATGTTGTTGTAAGTATCATTTTATTCTGTGAATTATAGAGGATTCAATTTTTTTAAATTCAGATATTGTTAAAAAAATTGAGTTCCATTTTTTCATGAAATGCTGCTATCATCTGGCAAAAATTTTGTTCATTTAACTCATATTTATTAAGATATGATGGAGTGTTTTGATGGAAAAAATTATTCTGTTTTAAGCATAATTTTATTTAGCGAATCATTGAAGAATGAGAAATATTCCCTTTTTTATGCAGGTGTTAATAAAATAATTCAATTTCATTTCTTTATGAAATGCTGCTACCTTCTTGAAAAAAATGTGCTCATTTAATTCATATTTATCAAAATATGATGGAACTTTTTATGGAAAATTTTTTGTTTCAAGCATAATTTTATTCGGCGAATTATGGAAGGATGTTTGAGAAAGATTCCATTTTTTAATGCAGGAGTTATTAAAACGATTCAATTTCATTTCTTCATGAAATGCTGCTATGATCTTATAAAATTTTATTTATTTAATTCATATTTATCAAAATATGATGGATTTTTTCATGGAAACAATTATTTTTTAAAGCATAATTTTATTTAGTGAATTATCGAAGGATATTTGGGAAAGATTCTTTTTATGCAGCAGTTATTAAAAAATATGAGTTCCTTTTTTTATGAAATACTTTCTTTTAAAGATTTTATCTATTTAACATATATTTATAAAAATATGATATTTGGAATATATAATTTTTTGATGGACAAAATGGTTGCGCTAGAAACATCATTTTATTTATTGATATATATGTGTTTAGGAAAGAGTCGACTTGTTTTATGTAGCTATTATTTAAATACTCGAATTTCAACTACTTTCCTTTCACGTAGTACAGAGGAAGTATAGCAACTGTAAAAAAATTCGAACTTGAGATTTTGGCCAATATCCAAGGTATAGAACTTCTTGAATTCGAAAACATATTTTTGGGGGAATGTCCGTCTCTCTAATTGTGACAGAGATAGCTCACATATGCTTTGAGCAATCATCAAAAGAATAAAAAAATATTTTCCCATCTATTTACCGCATCTATTAACCAAGGATTATTGTTAAAATAACTCTCCAAAGAGACAACAGATTCAGTAAAGATGCTCAATTCAAGCTAGACGTTCATATTTCGTAGCTATTGTACGTCAATATGAATGTAGGTCTTTCTCTGAGGTAACAACTTTATTAGAGAGTGCGCGAAAAAGTTTTAGGGAAACCAATCATACAGGCTTAAGATTTTAACTGAACATTTCATAAAATTTTAGCGTTTTTACAGTAACTTTAGAGAATATTACAGTACAAATAATTTTGCACCATCTTAGTTTTCAAAAAAGTATCTTTTCTACTATATTAAAGATTTTATGGTATAAATATATTTTCTATGTTTCATCAATTTTAAAACAAAATATTTTGATCCCCTTTCCCAAAATTATATAATTGTGAATGAATATTAAACGATTCGCGAAATACAATAAATAGTTTCTTTCATTGCCATTCTGAAAGAATGCACGAATTACAATTTTAAAAGAAAGCCCGAATCTAATATATAAAAATGAATATTTTTTTGTTCGTATTTTATATACCGTCGTGCTGTTCATCCTCTTTCGATAAAACATTGCCAATTTTTTTTCGATGGCAGCAACGCGCTGGGCACCAACTAGTATATAATAAACACTAACGTACGAACGACTGAAATCGCTCTTATTACGAAAAGTCAGCAATGAAATGTAAAGATATCGATGTTCGAAAGTTTCAGATGATTCCTTTATTTAGAGATTTTACAAATACCTTTAATTCAATTCTTCGCTAATTAAATAAAATTATTATATCATAAATGCTGCTCGCAGTATCAAACATTTCATTCAGTTTGAACTTGTAAAATAAATTAAGAAATGGGCATTAATCGGAAAGTTTAATAATGAAGAGTAAAAATAGGCTTAACCATCATTATGGGTAGTGGCTGGTTTTGCTCATACATGAATTCCAAAGCTATTGATTTCGCAAAAAGGCTTTTCTATGACATTTAAACTCTAGAATAAATATTACCTCTTTAATAATATCTAATTCATTTCTATAAAACTTTTTTTTTCTTTATTTCCAGGACATTCTTCAAGCTTATGATGCTTTAATGTTATGGAATTCAAACTCAAAATATTCAACCACATACTTTTGCCAGTGTTAAATTAAGATTAAAACATTGCTTTTAAAAAAACATTAATTCAATTCCACGACATATACTTTTATTTTGTAATCACATTAATTTATTGAAGAATGATTCAATTAAAGTCATCCTTTTTAAGTCATATAAAATAAAGCTGAATTTTTTAAAAAAAGCTTTTCATATAAATCGTTTAACACCCTAACAAATTAATAATATTGGTAAGCAAGCTGGTCGCTAAAGGAGTCTAGTAAACTTTAAAATACCATTAAAATACATACCTTTGCAAAAACATTTTCAGAAATAAAGAGAGAGAAAAAACGCAAATAATGAATGACGTTTTTATTGTAGTAATGAAAATCATCATAACATTAGATCCATATTCATGAATTTATTCTCAAAATAAAATTAGACATATCTGACGCTGACATTTCCCCCCCCCCCAAAAAGAATACATAGGAACTCTATAAAAATATATACATACATTTGATACATACACAAATCTTTTGTGCTTAACTAATTACCATAGAAAGATGTAAAAACAAAAAAGCAATTGCACATCAAAGGAAACCTGCAATGAAATTATTGAACCTTTTTTTGCAAAAGTCTACAAATGGGCAAAAAATAATGAAACGAAAGACACTAATTAAAAGTAAGTAAATGAATTAAAAATAAATATGGAACAAGTCTTCACATAAAAGTTTTATAAAGCAGATTTGTTTAGATTATTCAGCAGAAAAATGCAAATGCTTATTTATTATTAATCCATTTTGATGCAAACACATGAAATATTTTTTATATTAACACTCTGCTTTCTCATGAAATTAAATAATTTATGTAAATCTGCTTCACAAATCAATGTAACAAGCATCAACACAGCAATTAATATACAATCATTGAAAGAACGCATTTATTTTACCCATCTTTAATCAAATAAAACAGTCTTTCTCTCGCCTTTTTTCTCATATTCTTTACATCGAAAAATTCTTTTCATTATATTAGTTAAAATCAACAGAGTTAAACAATCTTCAACACAGCAATTAACATACATTTAAAGTAGGCATATATTTACTTATCTTCAATCAAACAAAATAATTTTTCTCACTCCTATTTTCGTATAATCTTTACATATCAAAAAAATTCTTTTCATTATATTAGTTCAAATTTTTTCGTGCACAAAATACACATTTCATACATAATATGGGTTTCATCTGATATGCGCCCAGACAAAGAACGATAAAAAAAAATCAGGAACGAAATTATTTTATTAAGGATAAACGCGGAACATAACTGTTCTAAACTCTACACCCGTATTTTATGATTAAAGTTATGTATTCTGTTACGATTCTAAAGAAATTTCCTTTAAGAAATGAAAAATGGGATATTACACAATGATAAATTATTTCATTTGTAATGCTATCTTATTTTTGAATTATATTACAAAACCCCCGTAAAATTACATGCATCACATGCTTTTAGTAAGTGCCGATGAGATTTTATTGAAATTTCCTTGCTGGGAAAACAAAAAAACTTCACGTATTTTACGGGTGCGTGAATTATTCGCACCTCGATGTTAAGTGTCAGCAAGTATGCTTTTAAAACTACATTATAAAAGTCACATACCAGCTATTTCTGTTTGCTTATGTGTCCGTAAATGCATTTTGAGAGTATAATTTTGAGTAAATGACTTATTACAAATGTCGCATTCATATGGTTTCTTTTCCATATGTGTTAGCAAATGTCTATTCAAAATGGATCTCTGAGTAAATTTTTTACTACAAACGTCACATTCATGCGGTCTCTCTTCCCTATGTATTTGCAAATGTGCCTTCAAACTGGAGCCGTGAGCAAATGCCTTATTGCATAAGTCACACACGAACGGTTTCTCTTCCGTGTGTATTCGTAAATGTATCTTCAAATGATGGCGCTCGGAAAAAGGTCTGCTGCAAATATCGCAGGCATACGGCTTCTCTTTGGTGTGAGTAAATAAATGTCTTCTCAAATTCGACTTCTGGGTAAACTGCTTATCACACATTTCACATGCGAACGGCTTCTCTTTCGTGTGCATTAACACATGACTTTTCAAACCCCACTGAGCTGAAAACGTTCTGCCGCAAACGTCACAGGCAAATCGTTTCTCATCTGAATGGCTCTGTAAATGGGTTTTCAAATACGGTTTTCGAGAAAATCCTTTATTGCATATACCACAGATATGCGGCTTCTCTTTTGTGTGTGTTAATAAATGCATTTTTAAAGTCGTACTCTGATTAAATGTTTTATTACAAATGTTGCATACATACGGCCTTTCTTTCGTATGTATTAATATATGGGATTTTAGATTTGCTTGCTGTGAGAATGCTTTATTACAGAAACCACACTGATACGGTCTCTCTTTTGTATGCACCCGTACATGCACGTTTAAAGCCGCCCGCGTAGAGAGAGTTTTATTACAAATATTGCATACATATGGCTTTTCCTTTGCATGTTTCTGTAAATGCGTCTTTAAATTTAGCAAATAACAAAAGGGTTTACTGCATATGTCGCATTTGTACAGCTTTTCTTTCGTATGCACTCGTGAACGTTTGTTTAAATATAAATTCTCAGAAAATACTTGACTACACATGTTTTGTGTAAACGACAGCTCCTTCGTTATTCTTTCAAATTTTAGCGGCCAGAAAATGTTTTACAATAGATGTCACAAGCATAAGTTTTTTTCTTGCAGATGGATGTTCAGATGCTTTTTTTAAATATGATTTTTCAAAAGTGCAAACTGTTCCTCTTTTGTAAGAATCTGTAAATCGTTTCCTTAATTCTGCTCTTGAGAAAAATGTTGAACACTGGCATATGGATTATCCATTGTGCAAGTAATAACAAAATGGCGTTTTCAAACCCTTCATTCTGAAAAAATGGATTTCGTTAATAAAGAAATAAAAACTTCACTTTAATGACAGTCTGAATAAGAGAATTTTAAAAATTCGAGCAATCTAAGTTTGTTGCTCCATATGCGGAAGATTCCACTTTGAATGAATCAAAAGTTGAGTCACTAAATTTGTTTGTAAACAAAGATAGTTTTACACTATGGAAGCATAAATCTTTGACTCCAGTGTAAGCACATAAAAATATCCACAATCGTGTACTAATATATAGTAAAAATTATACCATGAAACAAAAGTTTTTTTAACACATATAACTGAAAAATAATTCTTTTCTATTTCATGGTGTTGGAATGAAACGAAGTTACTCCGTATGCTGATGCATGAATCTCATGATATCGGAACACTTCTCCTTATCACTTTGAGCTGGAGTGATGGGGTCGTTCTTACTATAAGAAAACACTTCGAATTTACATCACTTCGTAGTTTTAAAACCTAAAAAAAAAAAAAAAAAGTAATTATTGTAATTTTATAATTAGAGCAGTTTAAAAAATGGGTAAAAAAAAAAAAAGAAATGATATATACAGCTCTTAGTAATAATTCGCATGCTAGAATATTTGAATAGAATGCATTCAAACTGTAGGGCCTTTTATCTGCAATGAAACAAATTACAGTTCATTTCTATAAACCATTTTAATGGAAATAAGAACAGTTTTATTTGATTGGAAAAATGTTTAAATCCCTAGTAGTACACAAATATTGTATGACATGGACCAATATTCGCAATATTGTTTAATATCAAATAATATCGCACAATACTGTGTAACAGACTGTGTTATCTGGGATAATAGCCTTCTTCGCTTAACACTTATTTTTTACCTTCCCTATGTTTTATAGACTAATAAAAACAGTTAATTTTTAGGATGAAGAAATAAAAATAAACTGTGGCAATAGAGAAAAACACGAATGTTTTGGAAACATAAAATAAAAGATATATTAGCAGGCGTCATTATAAATTTTAGTCATTTAAAGCGAGATGTAAGATACAAATGGTAGCTCATAATCCATTCTAATCGTAAATTAATATGTATAAGAGTATGAAGTTAGCGTTCTGTCAAAAATGGATATTTCCTTTATTAAGCACATTTCACTACACATTTGTTATAGTCACTTATGGCCCTTTACAAGCCCGCTGACTAAAAGCATTCAGAGATTTAAGCCGAAAGGAGCTTCTTTTGTTTATTCAGTAGCGCTAAGTAGGGCCACGAGTACGACCTGACTACTTCATGCTTCACATTCGCTTGCACAGCACCTTTTTACGGGCGAGGGGCACATTCATACAACTCACAGATAGAACACCGGAGAACATCCATGGATGCCCAGATCACGGGGAAGACGCGCTACCCCTAGGCCAGCACGCCGGCTCAATATACAGTGAATACCTTAGGATTAAGGCGGGTTTATACTCGGCCAATAAGACAACGAATGTGAAGAAAGGGACTGGTTTATGTTTGCAACAATTTCATAAAATATACATACTCAGGTATTCCATGCATGGCTTTTTGGAGTCCCTGTTTATATATATATATCCTTTTCCCCCGTATCGTATTAAAATAATGGATACTAAAACGAAAAAATTTTCAACATACTTAGATTTGGAAAACCCTAGAAAAAATTAGCAAATAAAACAACAACAAAAAAAAAATACAAAAGGGGAAAAAACCCGCACCAGAAAGAACAAAGAGAACATTAATCTATGATGAGTGATTAATTTTTTCACACTAAAACAAACAAACGAGGGGGGGGGGACCCGATACATTTCACAAACGCATGAGCAGTAAGAGAAAAATGCAATACAGCAACAAGTTGTTGTCACAAGTACTTGCCATGAACCGAACAGCATTTTTTAAATATTTTCAACACATGCATTGTCTACTGGCCGAGTGTCACGCTACCTTTAAAAATTCAGTAACACTCCTAAATTTCAGCAATGAATTAAACAATAGCATGGAAATTTTCAGCATACCCATCGTCTCTTGCTAGCTTAACCTTTCGGATTATCATATTTTTTCTTTTAAGTTGACCAAGTGGCATTTACTTATCGTGGACAATATTCTATTGTCAACGTAGTTAGTTCGTACCCACTTCCCATCTGACGATCGAAATCGATCACTAAAAATGAGCTATTGGTCACTAGGTTGGCGGATTTTATTTAGATAAGAGTTTAGTTATATTAACGTCCCGTTGTAAAGCAATACTGTTTAGATAAGAGAATGGGTTCTATACTATATTGATCAAAGTAACCGATCTATCGCTACATCCGGGATTACTACAATTGAGGAGTAACAAAGTTGCAAAGTTCACAAATGCAAATAAATTAGAAAATATTTGGATAAATTTAACATTTCAGGTAGCCAAGTTATTAAGTATTTTATTACACTAACTTAGTCATTAAAATATTCAGAAAAGCAAAATTTCTGCTTTAATATAGTTGTAAATTGGAATGTAAAATAAATAAACATGTAAGTTTTCACAAAGTTATTAAAATAAAAAAGTAGAATTTCAATTCAATTAAAAATGTTTCGAAATGCAAACTAAATCTGCTTTTATTGAAGGAAAACCTCATGTGTCCTACTTAGAGACAAAGTTCCCAACTACTTTACTGATACCCCTAACATGCAATACAAAATATCCATGATGCAGTTTAATGTATTAAGTAATCAGCTAGAAACCACACATATAAAGATATTTTTGAAAACAAACAAACAAACAATGAACTAAAAATTGAAACAAATTTATCCTGAACCATTTATAAGAATTAGATTGCTACAGATATGAATTATTAATATTTTTTCAGAAAACTAATCTTTTTTTTAATGATTAAGCCCCTAAATGAATGAAAAAAACTTTTACAAATATTTATTTAAGCTAATATCCTTGTGGACAATACAATTTCGAACTCCATTTATTAATATTAATAATTAATAAGTTAATTAACTTGTTAATATTAATTGTTTTGCAACTATTTTTTAGATGGTAGGTTTTTTTAGTAAATTTATGAAAACAATTTAATAAGGCCCTTTATTTCATTTCTACAACATTATTTTGTTTTTAAAAGTATACTTCAACATATTTTTGGAAAACAGTATTATTGTACTAAGGATGTTCCAACAAAACTAATTTCCAAGTCAATGTCACATTAACCATTTTCATTAAAAATTTAAATGCCAATTCATATGGCAAGTACAACTGTGGTTGCAATAAAATGCAATTATGCTTATGTTTCTTTCTTACTGCTGGATGAAAACAGAGCCTATAGCTTAACTAATAGAATGTATTTGACATGTGTAGAACAGGCATTCATTCCATTATATAGTCAAAAGTAGAAGGAGAAATTAGTATGCAAAAAAGTGTACTAATTATTAAAAATAATGTGCTTATTTCTTGTAAAAATCATTATAATTTTCATTAAATCCTATTAACGAATTTTTCTTTGAAAAATATCTTTACACCAATATCAAATTATAGATACAATTGAGAATGAATAACTTTTTCAATCTTAAATGAAACAGATTCCTTATCTTTAATTTGTGGGGAAAAAAAAGAAATTAAAATAATATAGTTTTAGGATAAAAAACTGGAAATCTGTTATAAAAAAATGGCAGAAAAATCAGACAAATATTTTTCTGAATTTTATTTATGCACATGGACTCCCACACACATGTATAAAACATATGCAAGTGTGTATATACACATAAATACACACAACATAAATTAAAAATGTAAACTAATATGTATATCTAAAATAAAAGGGCAGCAGCAATTTTTTATGGTAAAAATCTATTAGTTCCAATTAACATTATAAAAACCATCAAATGTAAACTAATAGATGGAAAAAACATATTTGTCATACGTCATAACTCAGCATATTTGTAGTTTGTATAAGAGTATACAAAGCAATAATAAATATGCCATGACTTTCAAAGCAAATATCATTTAGTATATGCTCATATAAAAAGTATAAAAAGGAGAAAGACGAATAAATATCATTATATGATTTAAAATAATTACAATATAAATACTTTAATACTTAATCATTTTTGGAACATTGTATTATCATTAATATCTTAAGTTTTGAACTTTCAGCTGAAAGGTTAAAATGTTGCTTATAAATATATATAAACTGTAAGGTATAAAAATGCAACATTTGAATATCTGTGCATTCAACACATTAATAATTTTATAGTATGAAGCTTTAATTACTAAATAAAGTTATCAATAAAATGGTAGGGCATTATTAAGAACTAAGATTCCTATTGAATATTTTTTATTTTAAATAAATTTAAAATATAGTAATTGAAATAATTTATTTACAGTAATCTATAAATAACTCAATTAATAATATGTTTTAAAAAAACAGAAATAATCGAGGGGAAAAAAAAAAAGATGAACTCGATGACAGAAACTAAGAAACCAGCTTTAAAAAATATTTCTGAACATTTCCAATTTAATAAAACAAGTTTGTAAGTTAAAAAATAGAATTTCATGTAAATAATATTATATAGAGATATATATATAAGTATATATATATATATATGATGATATTTTAACACCTAATTTGAATCCAAATTAGTTTGCAAAGTTTTGTCTTAAATTACCCTATATTTTCATTCTAAAATATTTTCTTATTTCCCGATTACATTACACTTTTCTACTTAATTATTTCAAGAAAAGCTTGGTAAAATGTTTAGTCAGCGGTTCCTATGCTCTGAGAGAAAGAATAAAAACTGCTGATCAAAACAAATTCGTTTTTAAAAGATCCCTGTTTCTCTTATCAGAATCGACGTATGGAGAAATCACTATTAAAATCTTAATAGTTTATAAATTGTGAAAAAATATTTTTCGTATCTATACCTCATATTACATAAGACTAAGATAATTTATTTCCCCCTCTTTTTACCTTCTTTCTGCTCTTGTCCACTGTGAGTGGACATTCCTTGTCCATACTTTCTTGTAAATAATTTATGCCACCCTGTGATAGATTAAAGTGAACTTAAAAACAAAAGTAATTGTCTTCAAAACTTCCATTCTGATTTTAGAAAAATAAAGAATACATCAAAGTTAATTCCACCATAAATGTTTGGTTTGAAAAGAAACTTTCTATTAAAACTATTATTTTGTTTCATTTTGTAAACAACAAATTTATTTAAAGCTACACAAAGTACTATTTACTATTTATCAATACAGAATTAACTCGATCAATTAAGTAACATTTATCTTAATAATGCATGCATCAACATGATTATATTTGATATTACCTCTGTAAAATTGTATTTAATTTTTTATAACATTAAAAGAAAATAAAGAAATAAATATTATATTATAATAATGTAATCTAGAAACTGATTCAGGAAACAAAACAGTAAAATATCAAAAACACTTAAGAGTTTTAGACATCTGATAAAAACTGAAAAAAGTTTGCATAAATATATATAAAAAAAAAATACTGTTTAGACTAGATAAATTTAAAAAATATATTTCATCTGTTTTTAATGCTATCACTAAATATAATGTTAAATATAGATAATAATATATAAATTCATTTATTTAGATTTCAAATTATAAAATATTAAATTAAAGTGATAAAAAACAACTTTAATTTCCAATTCAATATAAATAAAATCTTCATTTATTTACATTTTCAAATTATAAAATATTATATTATACAGTGATAAAAAGCAACTTTATTTTCTAAACACAAATTATCATTGTTTAAAATGTAAGAACTAATTCAAACAATATTACTTAAGTTTTAAAATATTAGAAATGTGTATGAATATAGAATAATGAAAGATATATTCATTTTGATCATCCATTAATAAAAAATTCTAACATGAAAACAGAATATATATAGCAGTAACTCACCTGTTCAAGTAGCCATCATAAAATTCATCATGACTTACACATGAGAATACTTTACTTCCTATTAATGATAATTTTTAAAATATATATAGTAAGTCAAATATTTCTCTTATCAAATCCTTACAACAATTAATAATCAATTTTGTTAAGTTTAAGTTAATCTTAGTATTCAATCATTACATCCTCCTATTCTATAAAATGATATGTAATGATTTTTAGGCATATAAAGCTGCTTTATCAGTGCAGTGTTGACATAATGAAAAATAAATAAATTATAATAAATCGCTTTGGCTGAAAAATGGGAAACTAACGGGTCTTTTAAAATGAGATTAGCATAAAAATTGATTATTTAATAATATTTTTTCTTCACTTTACACGCAATGTAGTGGTTCAAATTAGAGTGTAATAAAACACGAATATTTGTTTACATGTCTGCTTTACGCCAAAAGCGCCAATAATTTGTTGAATCTCAAATAACCCATTTGTATTAAATTCGAATACCAAACGATTCCGTATACATGAATACAAGTTTTTCTTCGGATTTCGGAACCGAAATTCAAATGCAAGTTGTAGAGTCATTTCTTATTTGGTTTTTCGTTGTTTCAATTTTATTATTTGAAAATTAGTCTAAAATTTAGATAAATACATCAAATTAATTTCTAATAATCATTTTAAATATTCAGATTTATTTTATTTATCTATATATTTAAAATAATTTGTAAATCATTTGAGCCTGTCCTCAACCACTCTTTATTTTTGAGGAAAATTCAAAAACATTTCATTGTGTTTGAGGAAGTCTCTCTCTCATCCAAACTTACGTTAAAAATTATATTGAAATGTGACTTCGATACATTAAAAAAAATTCTTAGGAGGTAAAGCTTTGCACCAAAAAGCTATTCGTGGTTGAAGAATATTCCTTGGTACTGCTGTTATTTCTTCAGCAATTTTTAGGAAGTTTCTTTGTTAGAGTTTAATTATCCGCCTGGCCAAAAGATTTAAGAAATTGTAACTATATCTATATTTACATTAGCTGTCGACGTACATTTACATATCTGCTATCGTAGTTACACAAAAATATTGCACAATATTGTTTGATGATCTATGTTCGCAATATTGCCTAATATTGTGAAATAGTGTTTAATATATAATATGGCTTAATATTGTATAATATTGTGAAACAGTCTGTGCTACTTGGGTACAGTTGATACCTTTAACATTGGCAGGAAGTCAAATGCTGCGATTTTAATAGTTAGGACTTTTAGCTCTTAATAGAGATAGTTCTATGTTGATTGTTTCTGTTGTGATTGGGGAATGGCGAACCTATTTTTTTATTATTCAGTTCGTAAAGTGGCCCTATTAAAATGCTTGAAATATTGAGACTAACGATAGCCTTTAATTTAAATGTTATAAAATTGTAAAAAAGGATTAAATAAAATGTTAACAAGGAAAATTTGTTGGTCATTGACAAGTTCATATCAGAAACTGCCCAAGTGGTAGTAATTCCAGAAATTCGAAATGCAGCTGCGGTTTTGAACTTATCTTTACATTGAAGTTTTAGATATATACAAATCACTAATAGATATGGAGTTTATATATTGAATAGCTGGTACCCTGCGCATTGCTGCCGCCTAAGCATTAATTATAAGTGCAATCAATCTATAATTTGGCAATGTTTTATTGAAATAAGATGAATGATACGATAGTTTATAAAATACGAACAAATGTCCTTTTTTACATATTAGATTTATGTATTCTTTTAGAATGATAAAGCTTGGTGCTCTTTCAGAATGGCAATGAAAGAAACTATTTATTGGATCTCGTGATTCGTTTAATATTCGTTCAGAATTCGCAAGTTTAATGTTAGAAAATCTGACTAAAATAGTTTCTTTTTAAAATTGATTGAACATAGAAAATATATTTATGCCGTAAAATCGCTAATATAGTTGGAGAGGTAATTTTTTGAAAATTAAGATGGTGCAAAATTATTTATACTATAATATTTTTTTTGAAGTTGAGGTTAATTAAAGTTTACAACCTCCAGGATTGGTATCCTGAAAAATGTCCCACATAATCTATTATACTGTTATTACCTCTGAGAATGACTTGCATGGCATTTGTGTACAATAGTTATACAAAATTAACTTTTAACTTGGATTTAGAATTTCTACTGAATCTATTGTCTCCTCGGTGTGTTATTTGGAGATTAATCCTTGGTAAATGGATGCGGTTGATATTCGAATTTTTTATTTTTATTTTAGATAATTGTACTATCCTTATAACCATTCCGTAAGTGTAAGCAATAAGCTGACCAAGTTTTATTGTAATCGGACGAACGATTTAGAAAAGGCATAAAAGACTTACAGAGAAACATTCATTTTTTATTTACATAGATCGCTGCTGCAGGAGCTTTTGGAAACTAGGAAATAAATCAAACTTTTTCCCAGAAAAATTGGAAAGTGAAACACACAGAAATTCGGTACAATTTTATCTAATGGACTGCCCAGAATTAATGATTCACTTGGATGGAAATTTACTCCTCTCATTCGTAGGTGTTGAAAAGATTGATAAGCCGGCAATAACAAAAACTTTTAAATGCAATCAGCAATTGTTGAATGCGCTAGAAATCCTTACATCTTCATGAGCTGATCAAGTGAATTCTATTGATTTGGCAGTGGAGAAGTGAGATGCAACTGACAAAATTCAGACAAGATAAGGCAGCAAGGAGACAGTAATAAAGGTAAGGGCTTTGTACAAATCAAGAAAAATAATTGAATCTTAATCCATTGTACCTCCCTAGTAGTCATCATATTTTTGGGTTAATTTTGAAAAGTACTTTCGATGTACAGAGAAATGCAACTTCTTGAACAGACATGGTGCTTTTCAGAACATTTAAAAAAACTTGGAAAAAAATTGATTTGTAACAGTGATGTTCACTCTACCGTTCTGGAATGACTAACAGGGGGTACCTCATAATTGAGGATGAGATGCTTCCGGCATGGTGTTTGGATCTTGCCAACCCGGTGGGTGCAATAAATAGGTAAGGGTCTAACCCTCCTATCGATGACGGAACGTACTGCCAACTGGGAGGGTTGTACCGTTGCCGATGATGGTTATTAGGACTCAACCATTGTTCTTTCCAGTGTTGCTGCAGCGACGGTCCGGTCATTCAGTTTTGCTTGCTTTATCCGTGTGCCTATGCGTGGTTCGGAGTCAGTTATATGACTACCGTTCTTGAATTCATTGAACGCCTCGTTTCTACTCAGAAGCAATAGCGATATGATTTCTGAGGAATTGTTGGAATTAATTATAATTTTTAGAAAGCATTTTAAACAATTGGGTATCTCTTCGCACAGAAGGGATACCCTATACTTAACCTTCTAAGGGTTCCACACATATATCGACGTAGCACCAAGATGTCTTAAAAGGGCGCTGCACGTATTTCGACGTAGGGTAAGGAAGAACGTCCGTTCGTTTTACACGGAAAATGACGTAGGGGGTATACTGTTCCAAGACTGATTTGCCCGCATTTTAACGTCGTGCTCACCCCCTCAAGTGTTGGCCTCTTTATGACTTGGAGGGGAGTCAACACAATGAATTCTTTACGACCATTTAAGGATGTCGCAGGATCTGAGGGTTCGGAGATTCCTTTAGGCATAAGTCATTGTAATGAATCGGTGTTAGGAAAAAACGAGGGGTGAGAAAGGAAAGGGCTCGTTCAAGAAAAGAGGAACAGAAATAGTTCCGCAATAGTATGTCCCATAATGGCTCTATGCGGACTTAAGTTTAAATTGCGTTTGGTTTCCGTAGAATTTCTTTGATATAGCTTATTTGATCAAAATATTGTTTCAAAGTTCCATTGAACTATTTTTTTTTCTTAATGCAGTTTTAACTTACTTGTGATTAAACATGGCATTGAAGCACTAAGAACTAGAAAAGGATATATTTCAAAAATTGACTTTGATATATGGTTAATGTATGAAATATATTTCTCATTCTGAGTTAAACTATTTTTATAATGCAAATTTATACTTTTTACGCTAATATCTACCTCTAATTATTTTTCACAAAGTAAACAGATGCAACTGCGTTTCTAGTTTTAAAGAAGTCTAAATTTCTATGAATATAATAAAATAAATTATTATATTGTTTCTCTTATCAGATTTATATCGTGTAAAAACATGGAATTCTGCGTCATTCTTTTTAATGATTTGACCCCTTTTAAAATTTTTTTAATGAGCTGAATAGAATAATTTCATTCAAATTCATTTAAAAAAATTTAAGAATTATTTCTATTCAGAAAATTATTAATATTTAATCATAATATACCTTGATGTAGATGAAAGCAAATTGCAAAATAAATTTAATTCAGCGTTTGATTAATTTTGTTACGAATATTAAGAAATGGATCACATTCTAAAAGTCTTAACCTCGAAATCCATCTCCAGGTATTTTTTTCAATAGTTTATCAAAGAAGATATATTTCTTAGATAAAATTGTAGATCTATAAAACATTTCTAAGAAATCAATATTTAGTTCAAGAATTCTGTGCTTATTTTACAGTTCTCTGAAGCAGGTTTTTTTCCCTTTGTGTAGTTATGCTAATGAGCACTCTCCGATAGAGGTTTAAATATGATTGGATAAATGAGAGAGCTTTTGATTATTCTTGTGCAAAGTATAGCATGTCTTAATTACACGTTTTTAAGGACGTTCTAATGTAAAATCTTGCAGTTAAATTCTTAATAAAAATGCAATTGAATATTCAAAAGTGCAGCATTCATAGTTATGTCTTGAAATTACAACCTGTTATTTACTCGTACCAAATAAATGACTTTACATTACTTTATTGAGATTTTGTTGCTGATAAGTCCGTTGCTTATTGAAGAAAACATCATAAACTGCACACATTGGTTCAGGATCAACCTTAAAAGTTGTCAGACCCAAACAAGAAAACAATTATTATCATAATCAATATTATTATTAAAAGAAATTATTTCTAAGTACATTTTGATTAGATTTCGCTATCAAGTATGAATTTTGTGCCTCTTCCTGTCCTTTTAGATTGGCACAAAAATTCGACATAATTATAATAAGAATGTCAAACCAACGTACATTTCATTTATCTACTTTGTGTGTGTGTGATTTTAAATGATTATTCAAATAATCCAGAATAGACACTCATAAATAATTAATCCTTTGTCTGGTTATATATATTTTAAAATTAATAAAAAACTATATTTGGATAAAATTGCATGAAACTTTTAATTTATCACGATGCTTCCGTTTTAGTGTATCATACACGATTTTTACATACAGATTTACGCATGTAGATTTCCCATCAGGAAGTTTCATCTAATATTTGAAGATAAGATTACATCTAAATTAATTACAATTAATGAAGGAAAATTACGATAAAGAAAGAAATTAAAAGTTTGTCAAATTTTTTGAGTGGAATAATTTCTCGTGAAAGCTCTACCTTTTTAACCCTAGCTATTGAATTGAGAGGTTAAAAAAAGGTTAATGAAGGGCTTTAAAGGGTTGAAAAAAGGGATTAAGCCGTATCTAGTATGCTATATTGAACTGAAATTTGAAAAACACTTTTTTTATTTTTAAGTCAATTATATAAATATTAAGTCTATTATATAAATAATATTGTCAACTGTGTATTAATTTTTGTTTTATGAGAGAGCTAATGACCATACATATATCCTCGATGACCGCCTGTGCCTTATCACCGTCTAATTAAAAAATATGAAATATATACATATATTTCTTCTCAGTATATTCATTTGATTCGTTATATGGTGGAATTACTTCCAAAACCTTTTGGTTTTCTACCTGTTCCAATCATTTGACCATTTATGTCAATTTTTATTTCATACTAGCCGTCTTTGGCGACCAGCTGGTCCGCCATGAGTAATGCTTTCTAAACTTTTCAATTAAATAGTTATGTGTCTTCCTCTCTTTATATACTTTATAACTTCTCAGCCAAATATGTTTAAACTTTGATAGGCACATAACTCATATTATTATAGAAGTCTCACGATTATTTGTTCATTGCATTATATATCTCGCTGATTCGTAATAAGCTGTCATGGAATTGTGTAAATATTACATTTTATACTTGTTCCATAATATTGCGCTTCTTTTTTAAACACGTGCTGTACATCACACTATCCTCGGTTTAATTTGCAATAAGAGTTAATTTAATTATTCAGTTTGAGTTTTTGTCAAAGTGACGGCAATTACTGGTACATTCTTAACGGGCTCTTGCAGGTTAAATTCTACTTTCATTTTGTGGGAAATTAATTGTTAGAAAATATGATTACAATATTTTTTTTAAATATTCACTAAAAATAGAATTTGAATTTATAAATTAAAACAATGGTAACCATGTAAAAAGTCATTTTTAGGACGATTTAAAAAGCAGTTTTACACTGTAATATTTGTGGAAATTATAGCAGAAAAATTAAAAATGTTAGCGTAATTTTAATTAATTAAAGTTCCCCTAAAAAAATTCCGCCTTCCGAATCTTTTCATCCTCCAAAGTAAATATGAATATATCAAGTGCGGTACCTCTTGGTCATATGGTCTGGTGTGCAGAACAGTAATACACACACAATCATTCATATACGCAAACACATATTCATTTGATTATCAGCCTTGGAGGGATTCCGAATATTGATTGGCATGAAATTGGTGGACGAAAAGATTTAAAAAAGCCCTTTTTAATAATAATACTTTATATATAAATCAGCCAACTTTAATGATTGATTTAGAAGATTGATTGATGTAATAACTTTTTCTAAAAATATTAGTGAAAATATTATGTTAAATATGAGAGTCTCAGAGCAAAGTATGAAAATATATAACAGTCATAAACAGTTATATATTTTCATACTTATATAACAGTTATAAAACATCAATGCATGTTTTGACTCAAGTTACATAAAATGTAATTATTATTATTATTATTGTAATTATTTAGACCAAGTTATCAGTACTATATGTGCATTTTACTAATGATTTACAAATTAGCCATTTGGTTGGAATTTGAATGCGTGGCGTATCCAGTATCAATTCAATCATGTTTACCTCAAACAAAAAGTGGTTTTATTGAATTAATGATATAAATAGTG
Source organism: Argiope trifasciata (assembly GCA_026543055.1). Classification (NCBI taxonomy): domain Eukaryota; kingdom Metazoa; phylum Arthropoda; class Arachnida; order Araneae; family Araneidae; genus Argiope; species Argiope trifasciata. The sequence continues at coordinate 570,742 of JAPMOQ010050871.1, forward strand.
CAAACGATCATAGAAACCTTTGCATCTCATTTATTTTTTTAGGAAACATGACATTTAATATTTATTTAATTTATCCTATCACGTGGTGAGAGTTACATTTTTTTCGATTTAATTTACAGTTATAGTTAATTTATTTTTTTAAATTTGAACTTCTGTCAATACGATGGCAACAGTTTAATAAAAGCTATTTTTTTCCCTTTGCTCGTTTATCGTTTGCTATAAAATATCATTATTTTGTCCAAATTATATTGTTGAAAAATATGGTTAAAATATTTCTTTAAAAATTCGTTAAAAATAGAAGCTTAAATTATATATACTGGTATAATTAGAAAGCTAATTTTTTAATCTTTAAGTTAATGTTAAAATTATCTTTATGCAATAATATTATCGGAAGGTATAGCGGAATAACCTCTAAATTTCGCTTAATTTTTAATTAATTCAAATTCTAAGAAAAAATTCGAAAAAAGGGCTACTAGGTGCACATTTCGGACTTCCAAGGTATACATGTACAAAATTTGGTAGCTGTAGGTCTAACGGTTTGGCATGTAGAGCGACAATATGCACTCACACGTTGAGCTTTATTGTAAGTATAGATTAAAACTTTAGCCCATTAAGTATGTCACCAATGATCGTCTGCTCTATATAATTTTCCAATTTCGAAAGAAAAAAAACGCATTTTTTTACTTCATTTTCATTTTGAGAAATTCTTTCCTTCTCCTATTTTGCCCTATGATGAAGAAAAAACATTTTTGTGTATTTCAAAACCGATTTAAGGCTAATGTCAATGATTCTAGATACAACAGAGCATATTTCTATCATAAGCGAAAGTAATTGCTTACACTGTAATTATTTCTAAATAAGAACGCTAGTTTTCTGGAGTTTTCAAACTATGCTGGCAATTATTTGTAAAATTTATACATCCCGATTACACTGAAATACGAATATAACTCTCTCTTGATTAAATCCATTTACTTATATAATTTGATACTTTTACTATGCCTACGGAGATAATCAATAAAAATAAAAACATTTCTTTCAAGCAATTAAAGCTTTCAAACTTTATTTCAAATGTAACTCTAAGACATAAAATTTCTTGATTCATTTCAGTATTTGTAAAGAGTCCTAGATGCTTATTTCTTTATTGTATTATTTTACCAAAGCAAGATGCTTATTCCTTTTTTTTACAATAATCCATCGGCATGAATTATTGTAAAAAAAAATTTTCGGCGATTATCTCTACTCCTAGCGATCATTAGTTAGAAAAAGAAAATAAAATGTTGCAAAGTTACATTAATGCAATGTATGTTTTACAAGTTTAATTTCAGTTATTTAAATCATCAATTACTTTTCCACAGTCAATTTTATAAAAAGATGTAAGCACAACTGAAACTTTTGTCAATTACACTATTTGATAAATCTGGCAGAAATAGTAACAAATAAATAGTGGGTTTTTTTTTTAGAATAGACGAAAATTAATTTTTGTATATTGTATTATTTTAAAGAACTTTATAAATATATCGAAATTTATGAGGAATAAAATACTCCTGCAAAATATTTAAAAATAATCGTTTGTTTGTTCCAGCTGCCTTTGAAGATAACAATTTCATTAAATGTGCACACAAAATAGTGAAAAAAATCACAAAAATGTCGATAATTTTAATAAGTTTCTAAACCATTTAAAAATATTAGAACAGTCTATAACTTTAAAAATAAATTTTAAATAAGGACATTTAAACTGCGTTTGCTCTGGTATATTTTACGAAGTTTTATACTCTATACTCTGCTGTTTTCACTCTGCTGCAACGATTTAGAAAACGATATTATCAGCTAACGATGTTAAAAGGCAAAAGAAGTTTTCCCAAACACTATTCCTAGAAACCAATTGACTTTTAGTCATTCGAAATAAACGGAAAGCAATAAGATCTGACATGAATGAGCGGTCATTTGCGCATACCCGAAGGCGTGTTGACCATCCAGGAAAAAGCGGAGGGGTCGAAAAAATTCTCTAGCACTTGCCGTACAGCTCTTTAGAAAAACCGATGCGATTTTACGACAAAATATTACTCCTACTTCCCTCACTTTTCGGAGGTTTCACTCTTAAAATGAAAACGCTCAGAGGGTTAAAGTGATATCTGTAAGTCAGGTTATATCGATGGCAAAGGCAATTCATATGTTCAAAATTTTTCTACTTTAAAACTTATGTGAAAGAAGAAATAATTCTTTAAAAATAGCATATACTCGTTTTATGTGCTCTCGATCCTGATTTCTATACTCAGGAGAAATTAAAGCACTGCACCATGGTGTCTTGTTCCTGTATCAAATATATCAAATAAACTATTAGGATATTGAACGCAAATTAGTGAGGTTGCCGTTAAAAAAATTCAAATCATCTCTGGTATTTTGTTTCTGAGACTATGGTTCTATACTTATTGATGATTATGTTCGAACCGCGGTTAAGACAATTATGGTAGAAACTATGCTTGAAACAAATGAAAGTGAAGAACTGTAAAAAGAAAAAAAAAATTCTGCACTAAAATAATCATTTGATATGTCTTTCTTTGCCCATCTTTTGATTATTCTTCTTTTGTCTACCCTTTGATTTTCCTTCCTTTGTCCATCCTTTGATTTGCCTTCCTCTGCGTATGCTTTGATTTTTCTACCATTTCTCATCTTTTTATTTTTCTTCCTTTGCCCTTCCTTTAATTCTTCTTTTGTCTACCCTTTGATTTTTCTTCCTTTGTCCATCCTTTGATTTGCCTTTCTCTGCGCATGCTTTGATTTTTCTACAATTTCTCATCCTTTTACTTTTTTTCCTTTGTCCATCCTTTGAATTTTTTTTCTTTGTTCATGCTTTGATTTGTATGTTTTTTTTTTTCTTTTGTAAGCAGTACTGGAATTTATTTGGGAAATAAAATACATTCTAGAAATCATGTAGTTGCCAAAACTGTCAAAAATATTAATATTAAAAATGTTAAATTTTATAATATTAAATGTAGGAAAGATGCTATAGGAAGAACCGAACCAACCTTTTAATGAATATTTACTTCGTTTAGATATTACAGAATTACACTAATTTTAGTAATCGTTAGAATTTAATAAATGAAAATGAAAAATACAATGTTTTAAAATACTATGTTAAGAACATTTTTTTATTCTTTTTGCATTATTCAAAAGTAGCTTCAGAGACACGAAGCCAATGACTTCATAAATAACAACAAAAACTTTGAAAAAGAAAAACTCGATCATAGAAACGTGTTTATACTTTTGTGTACGTGTTATATGCAGTGTAATTTTACAAATATATTGATTCAGGAACAATTTGAAGGCAATGAGGAGATGTTCGTATTCAAGGACCAAATACTACGTGATATTCAGATGAAAACAATGTGAGGTCCTTTTGTCTCCCATTTCCAGTTACGGTTGCATATGTTGCAACAATATTTTCATTGTTATAATGAAAGCGAAATAACTTTCTTTGTTTCTGCTAATAATTTATTTTGATTTCTTTCATCCAATGTTGACGATAAAGATAAAATTTGGTTTATTTTTCCAAGTACAACAAGTGTTAGTATAAAACAATAAATTTTTTAATAAATTTTATGGAATTTTGCTCTTTTTTAAAAAGGGTTTCAGAACCAAGTAATGATGAAATTTTTTTAAATGTGTTAATTTTTAAACACTGTTGCCCTTTCATGCGTTATAATTAGACATATAAAGATTTAAATATTAAGGAATTTTATGCTTACAAAAATTTGAAATTTAAAAACATTTTGTCGAGGAAATCATTATGACCAGATTACAAAACATTCTTAATTGAAATTTTTAGCAACCAACAATCCTGGCAAACTAACTGTTGTTAAAGGGGATTTAATAAAATAATAAACATAAAAAGTTTTTAGAAATCCATTTTAAAAGTCAAAAAATTTAACAATGAAACATTTAGAAATAAAATAAAAGCAAAACAATAGGTAAAGGATATAAAACCACAATGGTTATGATGAGGATTGATTAATCCATAATATTATTTGATGATATGACTTCATGTAAGGGTTTCGGAAGCAATCATTCTCCATTTTATATCAAAAACTGGCAGTCCCCGCACGGCATGGCATAAAAAAAAGCTTTAAACTTGTTTAGTTTCCACCCCATATGAAGCTTTAGAAACTATCGAAAACAGCCACGAAACAATTTTTTACAGTTCAGAAATATTTTGACTATTAAAAAGGTAAAAATGATATATCTATAGACAAAACAAACGACTAAAAATATACAATAGAGAAACTGTTTTTAAAATTTAAAAATATGCAAATAAGTCATTGTACCCACTGTTCCAAACTTGTTTATCAACTATGCATCATTTAATATAATGATAAGTTGTAATCGTCATGAGATTTTAAAGAGGGACGGTTGCATCAACAGAAGTGCACTTCCCTAAGTTCATTATTTCTCTGATATTCTCTAACCGAAAGTTTCTTCCCTCCTAGTTTTCCCTATCATGCTAAAAGCGAAGATTTTTGGCATTTAATATGTTCCGACCAAGGTTGGATTTCCTTCTTTTGAGCATAATGAGATTTGAATCGCTGTTTAAAACCTGACGTAAACAAAGAAATGTATTGTATGTGTAAATTATAGTTCTTGCTGTTTACATATGTGCCGTTTGAGGTTTTTGAGCATGCAAGGATCAGTGCAAAGCCCAGATATTGCTGTTTATCTCTATTTGCTATCCCAACATTTCTTTCATCTTCATTTTGTTAATCGCTCAGCAAACGAAGCTTTTTGAAATTTAAGTGTTTCAGCCAAGGTTGGACTTCATTCTTTTGGGAATAATGAGGCTTGAATCACTGTTTGAAGTCAGATGTAAACAAAGAAGTGTATCGCATATCGCCACAACTCTTGATATTTGCACATGCGCAGTCTACGCGCATGCGAGAAATATCTAAAATCGCAATTATAAAACTCTCTTTATTGTTTTGAGATGACTTTGTTCTAAAACTAACAAAGTATAGCGCGAGCTAATTTGCTCTAGACATTAACATGATCAATTTAGACTCCATCTGACATCGGAACGGGCCAACTTCATGATATCGAAAAAAGGTTTGATTAAAATAAACATAGACCTTTTTAGCCAGAACATAGCTTCTTTTTTATTCTTTGGAATTCAGAATTTGTTTTGATAAATATTGTATAAAAAATAATAACCAGGAGATGACAGAAGAAAATGATTCATTCTTTCAGAACAAATAGTTCTTATTTCTTCTTAAAGAATACTTCTTCTCTGAGTTCTGATTGAAGACAAATTATTTATAATTAAATAGAATAATATTTAACAAATTAAGTATACATGAAATAATCAAAACTTTAAAAGAAGCAAAAGTGGGTTTTGCCACCACTTTTTAAAATATAAATTTAAAATAGTAAATACAGGAACAAAAATCAGCCCGTAGTGGAGAATCACCACATAAAAAAAAAGATCAAAATACGAATTACTTTTAATTTCTTAACATTTTACCTAAAATTTCAAAAAAAAAAAAAAAAAAAAGAATAAATCCGTCTGAGATGCATATTCAAAATCTCGGAGTTAAGAAAAAAATATGATGATTAAAAATAATGACCCAAGTACTGAACTGATGGCACCAGGTCAGCTTAAAACTCTGAAGGATATGATGTCTAAAGTTTAAAGTTTTAACCTACTGTTTGAGTGCGTTCAGATTTTCGTTGTGGAACGAGAATTTGAAGAAATATTTTAAATTTCGCGGAGATTTTCGTTTGGTGATGGCCTGTTCCTTGTTTTGTAGGAAGGTGAGGGAGATGGACAGTTATTGAAAATTTTGTTCCCAATTACTTCGTAAGGAATGTTAGTTTGAAAAATCTCTCAATGTAAGGATGGACAGTGATAAAGACAGCAGTCGACCACAACAAATCCTGTCTATACTGAAACGTTCAGTGGGGGCGGGGTGGTCGGCTGTACGCAAGAAGATGCATACTCCTAAGTGTATATAAACCAAATTTTGTAACTGTTGGTCAAAGGTTCTGCACTGTAGACCATCAACACACACACATTGAGCCTTATAATAAGAATAGATCAGGTCATTATTCAAAATATGTATTTTAAAATACAAGGGGAGTTCATCCATACTAGTATTATAAATGTGAAAGTTTGGATGGATGGATGTTACTTAGTCACGCCAGAACGGCTGAACCGAATTGGAAGAAATTTAGCTCAAAGATACTTTGACTAGGTATCACTTGATCTTACGGGACGGTTATAGGCATAGTAAAATTATATAATACATAAAAAATATTTTTCGATCTATTTGCCGCATCTATTAACCAAGGATAAATCTCCAAATAACACGCCGAGGAGACACGACAGATTCAGTAAAGATGCCCAATTCAAGCTAGCCGTTAATATTTCGTAGCTATTGTACGTAAATGCAATGTAGGTCTTTCTCTGAGGTAATAATTCTAAGAGGTAAGAAAGTTTTGGGGACACCAACCTTGGGGTTTTAAAATTTTAATTAAACTTTAGCATTTTTCTCAGTAACGACCGAAAATATTGAAGTTCAAATAATTTCGCAAGATTTTATTATTATTAATTATCTTTTCAACTATATTGACGATTTTATAGTATAAATATATTCTGTATGTTCAATCAATTTTAAAAGAAACTATTTTAATCACATTTTCTAAAATTAAATTTGGGAATTCTGAACGAATATGAAGCGAATCACGAGATCCAATAAATAGTTTCTTTCACTACCATTCTGAAAGAACACCAAGCTTTACAATTCTAAAAGAATACACAAATCTAATATATATATATAAATAAATGTTTGTTCGTATTTTATGTTCTGTCGCACCCTTCATCCTGTTTCGATAACACAATGCCAAATTATTGATTGATTGCACTTAATATATTTTTTTTTCGGCGGCAGCAACGCGCCAGGTATTAGCTAGTATTCTATAAATTATTCTATAATACTAAAAAAAATTAAGTTTAACAGACGCCGGTGTAAAACATATCACTTTCATAAATTTTTGGTTACTTATTCTGTATCAAACACGTTACTTGCAAAGATTTAATGAATAAGTTAAGATAAAGACAAAAACAAGATGGAATTTTTTTTTCAAACTCTGATAAAACAGATCCAGTTTCCACATATCCCTGATAACTTTTTTTTTTCAGTGCTCATTTTTGCAGATACTTGCGTCAGGCTCTTTTAGAATTTCATTCCCCAAGTCTTTCTTTTTTAGTGCCCCGTTTTTGGGCACTGACTTGGGAAATGACCAGCGTTACCGGTCGTTGACTGCCCAATATCTCAGGCATTATCGCCCTGAATTCCCATATCCCGGCACTTTAGAGCGCCGTAATCTGGAAAATGGAAGCAGTGTTTCACTTGGGCTGAAGCAGGTGGAAGACTGGGAAAAATCTGCTTCGAAAGCCATATTTGCTCGAAATAAAAAGGATTTATTGAGAAATCAAGTTGTTTGGGAGTTGGAAATGGATTTTTAATTAGAATGCATTTGTTCAAGAACATTCAGATAAATGCCGATAGTTGTCTTTAGTTTCTTCTGTACCAAATACGCAAAGAGAAAGTTGCTGTTTAAATCTTATCTTTTAAGAAAACAGTTAACATACTGCAAATTTTATTAAATAGATGATAATGTTTTGCTTTATATACTATCCCATTATCTATACCAGCGGGTGACCGAGCTCCGCTCGGAGAAAACAGGTATCGAAGCTAACTCGAAGATTTAAATTTTCAATTGTGATTTATCAAAACAATACATGCCATAAGAAAATTTGTGAAACCATTGGTGAAAAGATAACCGGTTAAAGTGCACCAATGTAAACTATTCTAAACAAAGTTAGAGTTTGGAAAGGGAACTATTCTATACAAAGGTAAAGTAAAGGTAAAGATTGAAGTGTGTTGAAGTTCAATATTTTTGACAAATTTATTTAGAAAAACCAAACATATATACATACATAAGAAACATATTATAAACCTATAACAGCATAAACATAAAACTTTATTAGTTCGCC
>JAPMOQ010050874.1:0-12675 GCA_026543055.1 Argiope trifasciata
ATAAAATCTATCTAAATAAATTAACAAATCAAACGACTATGTGGCCCAGAACATGCAAACCATGTTCTGGTTTTTTTCACCAACCCCCCATGCAAACAAACTATCAAAGCATTATATAGATTGCTTCATTAAACAATTTTAGAGATGAATTGAATTCAACGCCTCACTTAGCTAATTAATAGAGCTGCAAAATATTATCAGAAATTATCTAGAGAATATCTGCCAAAAATCATAATTTTGCCAAAGTCCACAAAAAGTCCATTCAGTTAGTGGGAAGAGCTTGCAAAGTAAATCGAAAATAAGTCTCTATCAGAAAGTTTAATCCTACATTAAAACAAACTTAACCATAATCAGATAAGTAATCTTTAGGACTTTTTTGTTTAAATTGAATCTTCCAAAACAATAATCTTACAGAATTAGCCTTTTTATTATTTTAATACTTAAAAATTACCTTTTAATCAAATCAATTTAATTTCCATATAACTTGTTTTAATAACCTTAACAAATGTTATGATAGAATTCAATTCATTCAACAAAACATTCAATTGCTTGTCAATCATTAACATCATAATTCGATTTCCTCTTTCGTTTTTATTTCGAAATGTATATACTCTTTTTAAAGAACTGATTTAATTTAATTCATATTTTTCGATCTCATAAAATTATAAAAAGAAAGGATTTTTTTAAATGATTCCTTATTCATTATTTAATTGCCTAGAAAGTCAATAATCTGGGCAAAAAGGCGTTTAGTTTAATACAAAACCGTAAAAGATCGTAGTCTGTACCAACATTCAAAATTCGATACAAAGGTTTATTTTTGTTGCATTATAGAACAAAAAATTTCGGTAAACATCATCCACTTTAAAAATGGTGTATTGCATTATTTGCACATAGTTCTCCGGATTGGAGCATGGTATTTCTTCTATTAACTCAATTTTAATTTAGATTAATCAGGGTCCGACTTAGGCCAGGGCATACGGGACAGTTACCCCGGGTCCCAATATCCGAGGGGGGCTCCAAATAAAAAAAATACCATAAACAAGTTCTATGCACGGTTCTTCATTACTGAAGTAGTGAAGCAGAGCGAGGGGGGGGGGTAAAGAAGTTTTTGCCTCGGATTCCAATTAGGCTAAGTAAGACCCTGAGATTAATTATCATTTTATTATTATTAGGTACTTGCATGTATTTTGATCACTTTTTCACTTTAAAAAGGCATTTTGTGAGAAAAATCAATACAATATATATCCATCAAAATATTGCCCATTATTTTCTACACCTTTTTCCGATTTACGTCCAATAAGTCTTGAAACTAATTGTCTTCGATTTTTTTTTTTTGGCCCCTCCAAACAGTTTTTTTTTTTTTTTTTTTGTCACTGAAATCACGTCTATTAAATCGTTGAAAACAATTGGGGATGACGATGCAATTGACTATAAATTTCTGAAAATGTCCGATTTGCTTTCGCAGCAATCAAATCAATGTAAAATAAAGCAATGAATGTCGAAAATGCAACTTAAAGCATTCCATGATTTGAGTCTTTATACTCTGAATAATTCAATAATACCAAATGGTAAACTTTCAAAACGATAACAATAAAGTAAAAGTGAATTGGCAAAACCCAAAACCAATGTCGTTTATATAGATACTTTGCATGTTTAACGATAGATGTCGCTGATTAAAGCAAGAATCTAATATTTAAATTAGGACACTTATTGATGAGCAAAAATCCCCATCAAAAGCTGACACTTTCCACTTTCCGAAACTAAGATAACCGATATTTTTAATAACTGTTTGCACCATAGTCAAACAGTTATTAAAAATATTCACATTTTACGAGTCACATTTTACCGTGTGCTAACTCAATCCGACAGGTGTTTTAGAAGGACAAGTAGATACGGCAATCACGATATTTCTAAATATCTGCTTTAAAACGTGATGTCATGGCACCATTTTTTCAGGAAGCAGGTACACTTTCAAATGTAAAGCGTGCAGACGTATCTTAACCTGAGCCATGCACGATGCGAAAGAGAGGAAAGCGTGCATTACATAACTGATCGTGCCCTTTCATGAAACAGGGCTCATTTTAGAAGTAAAAAAAGGCTTGGTTGAAAAGGATACAGCAAAATACCACTTATGAGAGGAATATTTAGGGAACACTTCTTTCGCTGAAGTCAGATAAAAGTTTAGGAGCTTCCCACATTTGCACATAAGTGATAACTAAATAAAAAATTAGCAAATCTATATCCATTTTGATCTTTTCGTTGGACTGTTGATTTTTGTCTTCCAAACAGAGCGGAGGAGTCATGATGGTTTCATTGATGGCTCTTTCGTGATATCAGAAGATTGCAGATTCGATATCCGATTTTATCATAGAACCTGACCTGGTGGAAGTGGTATTCCTTGGATATCCCCAGCTCTATGATCTGAACATCTTTGCATATCAATGGGGAAGTTAGGAAATATGAATTTTTGGAGTGAAGTTAGTATTTTCTTTGAATGGATCTTGTAATCCTTGACAAGATTTTGATGAATAATCATAGGTATGCAGTTAATGGTATACGAAAATTGAATTTGTCTTCTTGATGTGTTTTTTTTCCCACCCAATTGAAATCAAAATTTGACCCAGAACCACAGTTGTAATCACGAAAATATCCTTAACATTTCATATTTTCTATTGTACTTTTGGTTTATGGCGTGTACGTGCTTGTGGAAATACGAATACAAATCGAAATAAATCAAGCCCTTGAAAGATTTTTTTTTTCAAATTCGATAGATGTCTACTCTTCAGATGTTATATCTTTGTATCAAATTTTATCCATTTGGCTCACCTCGTTTTTTACAAGAGTGATGTTAATTTTTAATTGGACAGACAGAATTTTCAGAATGGATTTCGAACAACAATTGATAGAAATTTATATATGTGTTAGTGTGGTGCCAGGTATATCACTTCCCACCATTGAGCGTCGCCTGTGACCTCACTGCCCGGTACTAAGCAGCCCTCTGGTCGAGAAAACGTGAGCAAATTTCAGTTCATGCCAGGACGAGACAAAATTATTATGACGTACTAAAATAGACGAGGGTGAAATTACGACGTATTTCTAAAAAGTGAACTTGCATGATAAAAGATAAAGATTATCCATTCCATCCTCTAAATTAGACATCGCCATTTGTTCACCATTAACCTTTCATTGTCATCCATTAAATTCTAAAATATCATCAAGACTTATTATTTCTTGGCCATCACAACCCCAACCCCCACATATTATGCATATTATATATTTTATATATATATATATATAGTAAAAAATTGCCAAATTACATCAGCCTAAACACAAGGGTTTTTTTAATTTTCTTTGTCTCATACAAAATGACAAAAAGATGTTTTATAAAAATGTGGGGATTCAGGAAAATCTTGAGTTTGACTTTTTTTTTACGATTATGATACTTTCTCTAAACTTCGTATAGGGAAAAAAATTCATCGATGAGAACGTATATTATAGGAAAATAAATGTTTTTCTATAGAGTTTTATGATACTGATATACTCATGTACTCTTGTACTCTGAAGATGCATAATTTTATTCTGTATTCCACATTCAATAATTATATTCTGTAATGATAATTTTTCCAATCTCCAGAACTGTAATGCGTCGCCAAATAGGATAAGGAAACGCTACTTTGGGAAAAAAGCAAATACTATTATTGGAACTTCATATTTTGGAAGCAAATACTACTATTGGGGCCTTGGCGAATATGAACTGGCAACCTCTCACAACGAAAACCTAACTTTTCCAAGATTTTTTTCAGTCGGTGTGTGATTCTCTTGTTTGCATACGGTTACCCAATGCTTACTTTCTGTAATTGTTTTATGTATTGGTTAATTAAAACTTATTTCAAATATTACTAGACTAGTTCTTATAATTCAAATTAAAATTATTCACCATTGTGTAAAAAATATATTTCAATACAAAAAACTCAGGATGAAACAAAATATGAAGTCCCTCTAAAAGCAATGTTCTTTGTTTTCTCTCAATATCTACCAGAAATTTATCTCGCCTACGAATTGGACATACTCGGATTTTTCACAAGTACCTACTCTTCGGAGAAAGGACACCTATGTGTTCTTCAAGCCACACCGAATTGACAGTTGATCATATTTTGATTGGATGTCCAGCTTTTGACTCCCATCGCCACCATTTTTTTCATTCATCAAATGTAACTCTGCCAGAATTTCTGGGAAGGAATTACCATCCAGCCATTTTTAGTTCCTATTCACCTTTTATCATATATTTCCCCTAAAAAATTTCTGTTTTTAAATGTGTTTTAAACAAAGATGTCATTTTTTTTTTTTTGTCTTCGTCTGTTTTAGCTTTTTTACATTAATTTTTACTTGAAAAACATAATTTTATAAGAAGCTTCAAACATTAACAATGTTCTACATTTTTACCATAAGAATTTCGCAGTATGGCCAAAAATGACCCTAGAGAAAAAAAAATGAACCAACCAATTCTTGATATCTACTGGATTTAAGATTCTCGATATCTACCAAGAAGAATTTAATTGAAGGATGTTCTATTCCTTACTTAAAGATCGCGTACATTTATCCAAAAATATACACTTGCATTCAATAATTCAATCGCGTAAGTATATAAAAATATTTTTTTAAGGATGAAAGATTTTACCTGCTCTCTCTTGACTTCGGCTTTACAGTGGGGGCAAACGATGGGTCTCTTGCCACACACTTCTTCGTGATCCTAAGAAAAAAAATCGAGTCAAAATATTTTTTTTATTTTAATTCCTACTTGCAAAATGAATTCTATTGAACAGATAATTATTTAAAGAAATATTTTGATTTTAAATTTTAAAAAATAATTGGATAATAACAAGAAATAAAATGAGATTCAAAAGCTGTCTGTTTTGCAGAATGAGAAGAATTTTGAATCATCATCACATTCTCTGTGTAGTTTTCAATTATATTAACGCTTAACACTAGGGCTGTTTGGGGACGAACCTCGTAATTTTTAACACTTATTTTGTAATGCCGACATCAATAACTGAAAAATTAAATCTCAAACCCTAAAATTACAGTTCAAACTTCAGCTCTCGTAACTAATTCTATGTAGTTTTTAAACAGAAAATTTTATCTTCCTGCTCCATTGTACGAAAATGAACAAATAAAGATGAAAGGCTCAAAAACGGTGTGATATGCATGGTGGAGAAGAGAAGGGTCTCTTTCTTTTCTTTCTAAGGTTGTATTCGGATCATATAGATGTTAGTTATAGTTATATTAATGACCCTTTTTTTAAAGCAACACTTAGGCTATTTTGGAATGGCCTTCGGAATTTTGAACAGCGATTAGATAACGAGAATTGCTCCTGAGATGGAATCCGCTCTCCAAGCTTCTGTACCATGCCAGGGGAGGACTTTGGCCCCGACGGATTTAACGTGCACCCGTTTATACAGTGTTCGGTGAAAGCGGGTTTCGAACCTGAAACCCTCCGGCTCCAAAGCCAGAACCTCACAACCAGGCCACCGCGGCCCCTTCAAATAGATAATACGGCAATCGGCAAAAAATGTCACTGCAAGATTATAAATAATCTTTTTAAGGTTTTAAGGCTGCAAGATTTAAATAATCTTTTTGGTGCGTTTTTTTGGAACATAAATAATGGAAATGTTGATTTTAATAAAAGAATCAAAATTACACTTTTCAGCTTCAGAATTATCGACGAACCTCTTCGCAAACCCTTCTGTGTAAATGCAAGTCACAGAAATTTGTCCTTCAAAGATTTCTCGATCCGTATCCAACATAATTGATTAAGATAAAAATTTAATTCTGAAAAAAAAAATCAAAACTTCACTTTATGTTTGATTTTTACTTATAATAAAGATGAAATGGTTTTGTGTTTCGATGGCAAGGTGATCAATATTAACATTTATTGACTACTTTCTGTTTCTGTATTCCGTTTTGGTCTCTTATTGCATGAGAATTAATGTAGATTTTTTAAAGGAAAAGTCGCCCTCTGGGGGACATTTTGGAGCAAAAAATCTCATGTATAAACTGTATACCAAATTTCTTTGCAATTCAAGTGAACAGAAGATCTCACCTCCATATCTTTGAAGACGACATCTTCTTGGCAGAAAGGACAAGGGACGAGTCTGCGGTCGCACGTTGAGGTAAGATGTTGGGCCAGGTCCCTTTTGGTCACCTGTAGACCACAGCTGCACGGGCAGGAGACGGGCACGTAACCGCAGCTCTCCAAATGGGTCTGCAATAGGATAGACATCAAATTTGGTAACATCACCCTTTTGTTTATAAAAAAATCATCCAGATCTATACTTATAATAAAGCTCAATGTCTTGTCTTATCGTGGCCTTTCAAGTATTTTTTAGCTATATGGCTCTATAAAAATTGCTTGATTTAAAAAAAAATTCATTTTCGTACTTACTGTCCTACCGTCACAAGAAAAACCCTGAACATGGTTGCCGTAAGTAGACGAGTCAAAGTAAGGAGAGAAGCAGGCAATAAAGTAGACCACAGCATTTTGCTAACTAAGCGCGCTTCATTAGGCGAGACATCCATTTCGCTTGTCTTAGTACAGTTGTAATTATATGACAATTAAATAAAATTAAATTGTAGATAAACTTAGAAACTCCTTGTTATTTAAGCTTTTAAATAATGTCTTGCATAAGAAAGCTTTAAGAGATATTTCTCCAATTGCTTTTGTATTGCCTTTTTAGGATCTACGGCTGCCATCAATTAAATAAAAACCATTGGATAATAACAAAATAGTTAAACATTTTCTTGAAGATTAATGTGTTTTTGTGCGTGGAAAGTTTGCGTTTTAAAATTAAATCCCCCCCCCCGTTTTACACTTGAATTTATTAGTTTCAAATAATAAACTTAGAATCAGAAAAAAAATTAGTTAATTTGGAACTGTTTGATTCATAATAAATCTGTTACTGTTTGATATAAATAAAAAGTAAAAACACGAAATCCAGCCAAAAATTAAAATATAAATAAATAGGCAAATTGGTTGCCCAATCATCCGTAGCACTTCTTACAGATATATTACTTATAAAGTATTAGGTTGTTCAGAAAGTAATTTCGTTTTTTCCTGACAAAGGATTTAATTGCATTTTTCGCACCCAATTTCATACTTAAACCGCAAAATCATTTTATGTTTTAAGAGCTGATATAGCAAGGCTTGAGTGTGAAAAAGTGCAGCTGATTCTTTGCAGTAGTTTTTGGATGGTGCCCTTTTAAATATGGAGAGCAATAAACAGCATTTTCGTCATTTTTTTCTTTTTTGCTATAAAAGGTAAAAATGCTGTTCAAGCCAGAAATAAATTAGCCAATATGTGTGGAGAAGATGTGTTAACAGTACATCAGTACCAGAACTGATTTGCAAAATTTTTCCTTCAAATGAGGAGGCCAAAAACCACCTCGATCAGTTTTTTTTTACAGCAAAGACCAAAACTTTTATGAGCGTGTAATCATGTTACTACCAAAAGGTATTAGACCAGAATGGCAATTTTATAATTTAATAAATAATTTATTCATTAAACGAAAATTTCTTTTCATTTTGACAAAAAAATACGAAATGACTTTCCGAACAACCCAATATTATCCGTAAATTATTGAAGAATAGATGCTTCCAAAGAATTTTAATAAATTATAACATTACTCAAAATTATTTAGCTATAATCTATTACAAACTGAATACATAACCGGCTATTCTTCTAATGATAATGATACTTCTAACCGGTTCTTTCGGCGCCAAAAGAAATACTGCCCTTTCCTTCACCTCAAAAATGTGATAGAATATCTCGTTTTCAAGTCGACTGACCCCTACTTTTAGGGTACTAGGATTTTTCTCCTGACGGTAAGACAGTAGTCGATTATCTTAAGGCAATATAATACAAACAAAGCAAATCTTTTTACAAAAAGTATCATCCAAAGTAACTCATTGAGATGTACACATCTGTTAAAGGCAACAACTATCCCCAAAAAATTTTATTCAAGAGAATTAAAAGGAAAAGAAACAACTCACCTCCAACTCTTTTAGAAGCAAGGTCTTCTTGCATCCTCTTTTCTTCTGCAGACAGTAAACGTCCAGTTCCAATATCTTATCTTTTATCTCTTTATCCACGACAAGCTGTGTAAAAGAAAATAATATTCAATTACGGGTCGTTCCATGAATCAAATCTCATTAACATAATTCAAGACAATCCAGTTCCTAATGCATGTGTGCATTGTACGATTCCGGAAGTGAATTGAGATCTGGAACTATTAGTTGCTATCTTATTAAAGAATACAGAGAACTAAATCCTCAATTATTATCTTTATAAAACTCCAATAGCTGATTGGCTATTATTACTGGCCATGTCTCCTTTGAATCAATTTATCACTATATTGTCTCATAAAACTGAATAATCGGGCACTTTTCTGAAAGCCGGTTTTGTTATTGATAAAAATTTCTTCTGGAATACGATACAACATTTTAAAGGTATTCTGCAAGATTGAGATCAAGCGAAAATTGACACGATTTTTTAAAAAACATTTTTCAATATCTATTGACATAACTTTTAACACAGTCTAATAATTCCAACATTATATTTTATGAGAGATGAATTGTTTTTTAATGAATTCTTACAAAAATACGTGAAGAAAATCAAGAACAAATGATTTTTTATCACATAATATAAAAAATACATCGACACAATAATATTTTAGATATTTTAGATAACTAACACTTGAATTATCAATTCGTTACTTAAATTTTTGCAATATTTCTTTTTGATTCATTTGTTTAATTCAATAACTTCGAATACAAATGTATATGATATTTTATTACGGTCATTAAAACTAATTGTTTCTTAAACTTGAAATACAATTGAAGGTAGTTAGGGGTGTTGAAATGATTTATAAAGAGGGAATAAATGCTGAATTGAGTTTAGTTACCCTAACGTCCCGTTTTAAAGAAACGCGATGTTTTTTTGATGGGGGACAAACCTAGTAATTTTGAACACTTGAACTGGTATCCCCTCTAAGAATTTCCACACCATGCCAGCTGGAGGAAGTTGTGCCTCGATGGCCCTAAAGCGCTGTAGACCCGCTTACAAGACAGGTGAAATCGGATCTCGAACCCAAAGCTCTCTGGTTCCGAAGCCAAGACCTTACAACCAGGCCACAGTGACCCTAATAAATGCTTAAAGGACAGATCTGAAATTTCATAAAAAAACAGACAAAGCCCAAAGAACGGATATTTTACTTTTACAAAATGACTTTTTATATCAACTTCAAAACATCTATTTGAAAAATAATAGCACTATTATAAATTCGAACCTTTCGGGTATTATTTATAGATTCAATTTCAATGCTGTTTTTTCTTAATTTATAATAACGAGGAAAAATTATTTATTGGTTATAGCTTCTCATTTTGTATATGTTATAGCTTTATACTTACTATATTTCAATCTCCTTACCAATTGGACAAAAATACAACAGTATGAATAAAATCGCCCCTAAATTTTAAACTTTCAAACTAAATTCTTATATAGATATATTATTTAAAGTCGCATTTTGATTGAAATATATGACAAATTTTAATCATCTGCTTAAAAAATAAAAATTTATGAAAATATAGCATTTCAACAAAATAAATAATAAGTTTTTAATCTACACTGCAAAGTAAGACATTTCTGCAATATTCCTCAATTTTGTGTGCTATTCTTTCTTTTCCCGTCTTAAAGGGAAGTCGCTATTCTTTTTTTTTTTTTAATTTTTAACATTTTTTGGTCTTTTCTTGAGAAATTAACCTGTGTTAAAGTTTATTATTCAGTCAGCAAAGACATATTTGAATACTTCTTCAATCACCCAATTTAAACATTCGTCTTATTTTACCTGAATATACTTCCAACGGTTGATACTTATCATAAGTATCCTTTATATGATTTCCACGTTCTCATTGTCTAAAATTAATATTAATGGAAAATCAAGATATATGGTGTTTTAAGATTACCTAAATTTACTAAAATACCGTGAAATATAAAGAAAATTTACGGAAAATGATCCAAAATAATAATGAATGCTTTTCAAATTTTAGAAAACAAAAGCATTAAATATCAAAAAAGTTTAGAAAAAATGGGAAAAAAATGTTTTCTTTATTATTTTTATTCAATTTTTAGTTGTTGGGCTCTATTTAAATGTTTCGAATATCATCGTAAAATAAGGCAAAAACAGTTTAAAGAACTTAATAATAATCTTTCAGATAAGACAAATAACGGGTGCTTTAAACCAGACAGAAAATCCCAAAATTCTCGTTTAAAATTATGGTTGTAATTTCAAAAACTAAAGTATCAAATATTCAAAAATTAATCTAACAATTTTAACCCACAAAGCAAAATATTTTCTAAGAATAATAGTGATTTTATGTCTATGTTGTGACGTTCTGTACGTTGAGTAAATAGACGTTGGACGTAGATTTATAAATTTAGTACAGATATAATTAATTTGGAGGAATGGAAAATCTAGAGAAATTTTTACTAAATTTTAATTTTTCAAAAATAGAAGCAAAATTTTATCTTTTTAAGGATAAACCAAAAATATTAACAATCAAAAATAAAGTTACTTATGGTGCAAATTATCTTAAATTTAAAAACAAATCATTGATTAACTTTACTTTATTATTACTTTATCAGTCTTTAAAAATTATGTAGCTTTAATCAGTTAAAAAAAGATCCTAGGTATCACGTATGCATTTTAAGAGAAAATCTTCTTTTTATATTTATGATTGAAAAAGTTATGTTTTCTTCTATAAATACAAATAATAATGCTAGTTTTTAAGTATGAGATTTGATACATTTTTATATCTATATTATTTTTGTTAAGTGATTCACTTTTTTATGCATCAGAATTATCTATTGAATTACCATAAAATCGAAAGCTATAATTGTATTTTTCTTTTAATTAAAAAATTATTTTCTGTTCTGCGATTTATATGTTATTAATTAATTGAAAAATACGCCTGAACGATTTAATTAGTTTAAATCATTAGAATCGTCTATGGTTGCAGTGGTTAAGTTCAGATGTTTTTAGAATAGAATTTGATCATTTTAAATTCATTTTTGCAGCTTATTGGGCATTATATCTTTTAACATTTTTCATACCTTGAAGGTGAATTAATAATTCAGAGCTACTATGACTTACAAATATTCTTGATATATCTAGTCATATATTTTAAAAGAGAAGAATTTTAAGATACAAGCATTTCCCTTATGTTTAAGTATCAAAACTTAGTTAAAACACCAATGCATTTTTACACTAAAAATTCTTGCTAGTGCTTTTAGGTTTAGCAAACCTAAATTAATCATTCCTTAACCTCTCTTCCCAATAGACTATAGATGAATTTTTGGACTTTTATGATCCGTACGGAAAAGTTCTAATACCATATTTATGTTACAATGTACACGACTTCAATACTTCTGATTTTTCTGGATAATAAGAAGCTGTATCTTTTCAATATTCGTGTAAAATTCTGTTGTTGCCTCGCATCGGAAGCAAATGATTTATATACTAAAAGATATCAAAAATTTCCCGGGGAAAAAGTGTGTTTAAAAGAAATAAAAACTTGTGTCCCGAGTACTAACATGTTAAACGAAACCTTAAAACAATTCTTATTTTGTAAGCTTTAAATTTTATGATCATTGCATACAAGTTTATGACTGAAACAATTTTAAAAGCCCACAAAAGTAGGTCGACTTTAATTGATTCCAAATACAGACGCGCATAGGATAAATTGATTCTTCTTTAATCGGCTAATGACCTACAAAAACAAAAGTTTCTTTTTTGACCCGGTTATCTATTTTTAATAATCTAAAGGCCTCTTTCCAAATGACACTTGTATTATGTTTCATTACATGATAAGAACAAAACTTTTCTGTGACCTTATATTCCTGGTGAATAATTAACACACAGATGAACTAAATTGCTCAAAGATTCATTACTAATAACAGTTAATACATTGGTTCAAATTGAAACTGAACTTGTCGAAAAATGATTTCTCCATTCACTCATAATAGATTGATTTTCGATGTTTGTGGCTGAAAACCAGTTGCAACGAAACGACAAATTGTCTCTAGCGATGATTGATATTCCATTATTCATTCTTATTGATTTTTCATGCAATACCAATTCACGCTGCGTGTTTTTGTGTGTGTTTATTGACACTATCGAAAACATTTGCACTTTCAAGTGAATTTCTTAACCCTTTGCGATAGACAAATTTCTCTGATGGGAGTACCAGTTAGTCGGAGCAAATTTAGCTTTTCGGAGTTATTTCTTCCTTAGGGATTGAAAGCAAACATATGGATATTAGAAAACACTGAATTAGTTGAAACTGATTAATTGTGTTTAATAGAGCTTATAATACACAAAAACAAATTTTTAATTTTTGTTATTTTCCAATTTTAAATAACATCTTGGCGGCATCGACCGTAAAGGGTTAAATCTATAAGCTTTCAATTGAAATCTTCGAAATATTATTCACTGATATTTTTTCAACGTGTAAGAAAATAGCAATAGTTTACATTACAAAGTACCAGCGGGTGACCGAGCCCCGCTCGGAGAAAACAGGTATCGAAGCTAACTCGAAGATTTAAATTTTCAATTGTGATTTAT